>QFDW01001493.1:0-12646 GCA_003315895.1 Lactifluus rugatus | reverse complement strand
TTTATGTTGGAGATCAGCCACAATTATGCTGACAAATACATATGGGCTGCTTTTCCTGGCCCACTTGTGCATTTGTAGTTTTCCACATAGAAAAGTAGGATAGACTTCCACTTCAGTTTCCTCACTTTCTTCTTATGGACTTTCTAACACAAAGTCAGACATCAGGAAAACCCCAAACTGACTAGCATTACTAGTGCCAGTGTCACTAGGTTGCCTAGTCACTCATAGTAACCTAGTATTTTTTCTTGCCCTAGTAGACTTGCCAGGATTCAGCAATGCAAATCCAGTTCTAGTGGCACTAGGTTTGCACCTAGGCCTACTTTCACCCCTAGCTCAATCATGACATATAGTTCTAACTTCATGCCCACTGGTGATTGCACAAAAAATAGTTCTATTCAAGGTAGATAGTTGTGTATAGGGCTAGCTTAAATGATGAGTAAAATTTTTTCTTGATTGACAAATCCATCACACCCGACTTGGACACTGAGTATCTGGTATGAACTTTTGAGTATACTAAAAGATAGAAGACTTAGAAACATACCAGTCCAACTCAATGCAAGCATGGACATCAGTCACGCATTCAGAATTACCTTGATGAGCACCATCACCATCTGCGCTCAGCTTACTGGCAGGGATGTAAGCACATGCATGCTCCATAATTTGGGCCCAACACTCTCCATCAAGACGCATGGTGCTCCCAACTCAGTTGTGAGCCTTCTCTCCCCAGCCTGAGGGATTGTCAACAAACCATGCCCACAAGGATTGACCTTGCTCTTGTCAGGGTCACTCAATGCTTTGATTCCATCCTTCCCGGTCCTAAACACGGTCAGACCACGCTCAACCTGTAACATTAGATAAGTAAAAAGAAAACTAAAATTCCAGCGTGACATTATCACTGCCATTGCAAGTGCCAGTGCTCCAAAGTGCTCAGGGACATCTTCAACTTGTATAACCTTCCAAACATGCACAGCATATACCTTGGCAATCAAGTCAGAACAAAATGCAGCACACACACCCTGTTGACTTGTCAGACACTGTGGCATGATAAATCTGAGGTGTACCTTCACATTGGGGTTCTTATAAATGAATCTGAACCCATCCAATGCAGTTTCAACATATTCCACATGAGCTTCTACATCCCCAAACATGGCTGGGTCCTTATGCCACAAGTCAATGATGGCTCAGTAGCCAGCTTTCCCAATGTCACTGTGCCAGTTGTTAAGCATGCTCTCAGCCTGGAAGTTGTCAAAAATGCGGCCCTGCTTGTCCAATATTGGTACATACCACATACAAAACAATCTCTAGTCCCCTTTTGTCAAGCAGGGTGTCCGGGAATGTGGATGACCAGATGTCCTCCACTAGTCCTTGCATCTGGCCATTCATACCAAATGGATCAGCTCATGATCCAGCCCAACTCAGCAGAGCAGGGGTGAACGCCTTGCGCCATGTCTGCATGGTTTGGCTGTTTTGCAGGAATGGCAGGTCAGCAGTTGTGTACTTTGCCCTTCTGACATGCTTTGATGCTTTGGCATCACCCTCTACACCTGCTGGGTCCTGGGAAAGGACAATGCCCATCTGTTTTGACCAGGGTGGTGATTACTAATCAAAATTTGAAGATTCTAAGCTTACCTGTGTTGTTTCCCACACACCAACCATGCCATGTAACACAGCACATCTTGGTCCATCCTGGGCCACTCTGGAAGCTCAAACCATACCAGACTTGCTAGCCTTCACTTGACCCAGCATATCTTCTGGCTCATCATCATGGAACTTGCCTATCATTGCACTGAAGCCTGAGCTGGTGTCTATATCATGATCCATGGGGATGGCTTGGTTGGGTCCATGCCCATGTCCTGTCTGACATTCCTGTGGTGCTGTCCAAATATATTAGGCCTTCAAATTAATTCAGAGAAGGGGTATTACCTTGGTTGGCCCTCTTTTTCCAGTCACCTAGAAGGCCACCTAGCTTTGCCTTTGAATGCTTGCATTCAATGGATTGCTCACTCCTAATCACAGTGAGTCATGGGAATTAAAGGTAGTGTCTATAACTTACTCTGTGAAACAACTTGAAGATCGGTATTTTCACTTAACACTTATGCTTTGTTACGGCTTGACAGGGCCATTTGCCAACGAGGCAAAGTCTGTCCTGGTTCTGAGGGTGTGGAGGTGTCAGTGATGTCTACCCATTAGAGTTCTGTTCTTGGTTCCTAAAAAGGGGGCAGTGGCATCAAGGGTGCCCACTGGTCGAGGTTCTGGAGTTCTTGAGTTCTTGGATCAGACTTCGATTTGATCAAGGTCTGGTTCTTCTTTGGGATGCTGCAGAGAGATGTCAGCAGATGACTGGGGTTCTGGTCTGGTTCTGGTTCTGATTCTAAGTCTGTACTGAGACGAACACAGTGACTTGTAACTTAAGTCTATCGGTCTGAGCCACTTGGATGCGTCTGTTGCTATCTTCTGTAAGGGTGTCCTCCTCCATGGAGAGAGGCCTAGTTCTGATGGGCCTCCTACAGACATGTAGAGAGGGTCATCCTTTAGTGGTCCTTCTGTCTGACTGGATAGAGAGGGTCTGTCATTCTTGAGGGAGAAGAGAGAGAGAGAGAGAGAGAGAGAGAGAGATGACACTAAGACTGTCATCGATTCAATAAAGCTAAAGCCAAAGCTGAGGTTACAAGCTACCCAGCTGAGGCCTACTTATACATGAGAGTTACCTAACTAGCAAAACAGGGTGAGGCTGTCTGAAACATGAGAAGGCTGAGAAGTTATTTGTGAAATGAGAAGTGTTCACAATTGTTGAAACAGGGATGGGGAGAGGTAACTGCATGAAACGGGGAGAAACAGGTAAAAGGGTAAAAGGTAAAGTGTAAGTCCAAGGTGTCTAGAGTTTTTACCAAACAATTGAAGTAGATGATGGGGGAGACAAAGGTGAAGATGGTAAAGCAACAGGTGACAATACTGGGGTTTCGTAGCATGCTTGGCTGTGGCTGAGCTGGTGGTGGAGGTGACAGCATCCCAGTCAGTACACTCCCATCACATGGTCTATTGCTTCTACATCAGGAAAATCTTATGTTACTAGCATTACTAGACCTAGTGTCACTAGTACACCTAGTCTATCCTAGTAAGCTAGTTTCTATTCTAGGCCTAGAAAACTTGCCATGCTCTAGTGAGTAAAACTAGCCCTAGCAGCACTAGTTTCTACCTAGCCCTAGTTTCATACCTAGGGCTACTTTCGCACCTAGCTCTACCATCAATCACACTTAGCACTAATTTCGTGATAGCACAAAAAAGGTTCTATTTCTATTCAACTTTCTAGCTAGATAGTATTGTAAGGCTAGTTTCAATAAGAAATTGTCGTCGTCCCGTTGTCGTCATCGTTGCCACGTTGTTGTTGTTGTTGTTGTCGGGTCGTTGTTGTTGTTGTTGTTGAGTCATTGTTGTTGTTGTTGTCAGGTTGTTGTTGTTGTTGTTGTTGAGTCATTGTCATTGTCATCATTGTCGGGTCGTTGTCGTCGTTGTCAGGTCGTTGTTGTTGTTGTTGTCAGGTCGTTGTTGTTGTCATTGTTGTCATTGTTGTCATTGTCATTGTTGTCGTTGTTGTCATTGTCAATTGTTGTTGTTGTTGTTGTTGTTGTCACGTTGTTGTTGTCACGTTGTTGTTGTCACGTTGTTGTTGTCACGTTGTTGTTGTCATGTTGTTGTTGTCACGTTGTCATTGTCACATTGTCGTTGTCACATTGTCGTTGTCGCCATTGTCGTCGCTGTCGTCACGTTGTCGTTGTCATTGTTGTGTTGTCGTTGTTGGGTCGTTGTTGTGTCGTTGTTGGGTCATCGTCGTGGTCACGTCATAGTCGTTGTCGTTGTCGTATCATCGTTGTCATTGTTGCATCATCGTTGTCGTTGTTGGGTCATCGTTGTGGTCGCGTTGTCATTGTGGTTGCATCGTTGTCGCAGTTGCATTGTCGTTGTCATTGCGTTGTTGTGGTCATTGCGTCGTCGCATCATCGCATTATCACTGTCGTCATCGCGTCGTCGTCGCCGTCGCGTCATCATTGTTGTCGCATTGTTCAGCCCACCAGAGAGGGGCTTGAACTGTCCAAAAGCTGAGATGAGATGAGTATGTGAGAGTACAAAGAGGGATGAACCAACATGGTGAAAGTCAACTCATCGATTTTTATTCTCGAAGGTTTGGTCGGAATCTGAATATCCTTCATTCAACGGATCAGTGACTTAGGGCAGGGCAAATTTCCATCTTCAAGCTTCATCTGATCTTGTGTCCGAGACTAGATCTAGTATGTGATTCTAGAGTGACTAGAAACGTAATTTTAATTATTGAGTTGACTAGCGTTACTAGGTGGTACTAGCACTAGTAAGCTAGTCATGCTAGTCATGCTAGTCACCCTAGCACATAGTCATTTTCCTGATGTAATGCGAGACTTGTTAGTCAGTCAAAGCCAGGAGGCAATATCACTTACTCAGAAGATTTATATACTGTGCAGGGCCTTGGCTGAGATGGTAGCTGAGGTGATGATGCTAAATTATGGCATGTGTTAATGATTTCAGCTTGAAGGCTTGCCTATTTCAGCATATACCCCTTAAGTGTCCATCACTGACTAAAAACATGAGGCAACAAACCTTGAACTTTTTTTCTTTTCGACCAAGACTCTCATCAATCTTGTCATCAATGCTCCCTTTGTCCTCATGATCCCCTCCACTGTTGCCTTCACAAGCTACACCATTTCTCTCTGCACTGCTGGCAACTTTAATTATTGACTCTCTGTCCATGAACAATGCTGGTGATTTGGTTGATATCTTGTCATAATATGCTGCAAAGCTAGTCTTCTCCCTTTCACCAGATCCAGGGCTACCCTCCATGCTATTGCCAGGGTCAGTAAAAGTGATCATATCAAAAGTGAGTTGTGCTATACTTGTCATGTTCCTCGTCCATGTGCTCATCTGAGTCCAGTTGGGCACTATGGGTGTTTCTCATAGCCCTCAACATGAACTTTGGCATTGGCCATTGACCATGACACAAATCTGGTCTAACCACATGCTTCTGTGCCAGCTGGGAGTCTTGCTGGAGCCTGTCTTCCAGGTCAGTGATGCATCTAACTCTTGCCTGGTGAGCAGCAGCTGTGGCTGCTGCAGCTGCTGTTGCTTCTGCCTGTGCCAGCATCTTATCCTCCATAATTTGCTGAGGGGTATGACACTTTTTCTGGATGTCAAGAATAATTTTTCCTGGGTGCATGCCTGTATTTTTCTTCTGTGTGGAGATTGGCATAATTTCAAAAGAGGGAGGGGTGGGGTCCAGAAGTTTTCACATGTATTGAAGTGCAACTTATTTCTCTGAGGCATTGCACAGACAATTATTCCCGCTACTCCTATTCTGTCTAGTCCTGACTCCCGATGGCATTTACTGCCATTGACTAGGACTCCCGCTTGTCGAGACCTTGGTATCCTGTTTTTCCACTTTCCTTGCCAGCCGCCACACTTAGTCTCTCCTTTCTGTCTCACTGCCCACATTCAACTTTCACTCATCTTCATGTCTCATGCGCCCACTGATGGCCGTTCCACCCCTGCATGATGTCTCTTTGCTGCCTTCATGGCCATTTTTTTTTCTACTGCTTGCAACCAATGAGTGGATATTCTTGTGCCATTCCTTGCTTGGCACTAACCACTGGTGCACACATTTTTCCGATTCCTTTTCATGCAGTAACCACTGGTGCAGACTTCTTTTTAATTCAGTAGCCACTGGTGTGTACCTGTTCCTGCCAGTGGTTGTTCCTTGTCATTCACTGTCACCAGTGTACACATTTCCCCGATGCCTTGCTATTCATCACATCTACCACACATCAATATTCATGTCCATGTGGCTACCTACAGCCCACTAAAAGTGGTATAATTTTTTTTCCTAGGTTCATTTCCACCCACCAACCTCTGGTATGCAACTTTCACTGGTTTCTGCCCATACGTGACATTCTTCTGGGTTTTTTCAACTGTCTAACACCAGGCATGCTTGTGCCTACTGACTGGATTAACAGGCAATACAGTAAGTCAATTGCCTCACCACTTTCATTCTTCCATCTTTCACTTACCATGTCATCACTGTACAAGCTACCTTGCCTGTTTTCTAGATGCCCCCTCACATTCAAGAGTCAACATAGTTGCACATATCACATCCACACTGTCCATATCAACTCCAACACCCAATCAAGTTTGGGGTGCAAGCAATCTACCCACAAGTTTACACAATGGCCACAACAACATAGTGGCCAACGGATTGAACATCCCTATCTAACTGGTACGTTTTTGCTGCATGTCTTTATATATATTAATGTATTAATGATGTTCCCTCAACAAACCCTTCCCTGTGACGCCAATGGTAATTTCCTACCACCTGGGACTCAGCCAATACCACGACCACATGCAATGCCAGATGACTGGAGCCTGTTTGAGAACCAAGTCCAATTCCTTGCAGCAGACCTTCTGTACCACCGTGTCAAGATGTCTGCTACCAATATTGACATGCTAATGGAGTTGTGGGATTTATCCATGGAAGATTTTGTTGTGTCTGCACCATTCCAGTCTCACCAGCACCTGCATGTGGCCATCAATTTGTCATCACTTGGGGATGTTCCATGAAAGTGTCTTGTTATGGGATTCTCTGAGGCAATTACTAGGAACACTCCTAGCTGGAAGCAGGCAGCATATGAAGTGTGGTACCTGTGATCCTGACAAAGTTGTATGCACAATGCTGGAGAACCCTGACTTCAATAGGCAATTTGATTTTTTGTCCATACATTAAACTAGACAAGCATCGCAAGTGCCACTGGAGCAATGTAATGTCTGCAAACATACCTTGGAATCATTGTGTGAGTACTCATTTCTGTGCTCATTGTTCATACAATAGGTTGACAGTTTCTCAATCATAAAAGATGATATTGCAATATCCAGTATCAATACACATGGCACAATGTACTGTCCCATCATTTTGGGCAGTGATAAGACAATGGTCTCAGTCACCCACTGTAAGATCCAAAGTGGTGGGAATCCTGCCAAAAAAGGGCAATTGTGTTTCATTTCCCACCAATAAATGGCGATTTTGTGTTCAGTCAATTTTCGGAGGGTGGCTGAAGGTGGAAAAAATCATCCACTTAGTGGATGATTTTCCTCCCATCTACATGGCAGGTGATGGGATTGTTTCACTTTCCCACCAATTTCCGCCATCTAAAAATGGCTAAAAAGGATGAGAGACTGGTGGAATTTCCACCATTTTGGATCTTATAGTGACCACAGGTCATGTGGAATATCACCCACTGTACCTATCCATTGGCAATCCACACAATACCATACAATGCGCGCACCACAATGCTGTGATACCAATAGCCTTTCTGGCTATCCCAAAGAGTAGGTCATATCTTATATCTACTGAGATGAATTAATGTGTACAGTATGGCCTAGGTGACTGCAGATATGATAATGACCCCAAATTTTGCAAGTTCAAGTGGCAGCTATATCATGCATTGATCTCAGCTATCCTCTAGACTCTTCAACCTGGGATGACAAGTCCAGTCATCTGGTGATGTCCAGATGGTCACTACTGGTGGGTCATCTATGACTTAGTAGCCTTTATTGCTGACTACCCAGAACAAGTCATGTTAACAGGAATCATCCAGGGTTGGTGCCCAAAGTAAGTAAGCTAGTCTGCATTGATAATTTAATACTGATGGTGCAATAGGTGTACTGCTTCACCAAATGACTTAGCCACAGATTCCAAGTCAGTGCCACAAAGGAGTGTGCTAACAGATGAGCTTGTTCAGCTTTTGGGCTCTAGGACACTTTGGGATGAATATGGAATCAATGATGACATTATTGTGAGTCCAAAACACACATTCTATCTACCTGATAGTAACAGATATTACAGCCTTTCACTGCAGACTTTCCATGTGCCAATATCCATGAGATGATCTCACCTGACTTACTTCATCAAGTCATCAAAGGAGCATTCAAGGACCACCTTGTAACTTGGGTTGGTGAGTACCTGGTGCTTACATACAGTGACAGTCAGGCAAATAGAATTCTTGGGCCCTGGACAGCAACAGGCTAATCTTTTGGATAATGCTAATGTCTTCCTTTCGGGGGTCACATCTGTGACAGGGGTATCCATTCATGACATGACATAATAATTTTGGCAAAATGAAAGTGTGTGATGTGTGATGCGTGATTCGTGATGCATGTGATTGTAAGCTTGGCTCTCAGCTCTCAGGAGAGAAGTTGTTATTTTTGTCAGCAGTTCCATTGTACAACCGTCTTCTTGCCATTCCCCTTTCCCCTGTACCATCCATGTCTCATCAAGAAATGAGCCAAGTGGACGACCAGCAAGAAGAGCAGCAGCATGATATGGGGGTGGTACTGCCACCTAATTTTTGACCCTCTTTGTCAGTCATTCTTGAGGTGGACCGCATCGCCATTGACATCATGTGGCAACTCATCGAACTCCACACTACCCACATGCCATATCACACATCTGCCCTCTCTGGAGAAGATTGGGTGCAGGAACTACTTGCTGGGCACCCAGAACGCATTCAGAATGAACTTGGCATATATCGGAGTATGTTTATGGTCCTGCTCAAAGCCTTGGACGAAATTGGCCTCTGGTCTTCACGTGAAGTTTCAATCCAAGAGCAACTTGCTATCTTCCTTTACACTGTAGTCACAGGGCTGAGTTCCAGGCATGTCAGAGAGCGTTTTCAACGGTCACACAGCACGATTAGCAAGTGAGTGTTGATGACACCCTTAATTGTTTCTAACCTGTTTCCAGGTACTTTAAACTGGTTCTACAAGCATTTTCGAGCCCCCCCTTCTACACAACATATGTGCAGCTCCCTGCTGCTGATTCGCCCACTCCTCCTGAAATCCGGAACTCACCCAAGTTTTACCCCTTTTTCGAGAGTGCATTGGGTGCTATTGATGGCACCCACATCACCTGCATGGCATCTGCTGAAGACAGTGATGCATCAAGGAACTGCAAGGGCATGCTCACTCAAAACTGCCTTATGGCTTGCACCTTTGATCTTCACTTCACATACATTTTGTCAGGTTGGGAGGGATCCACACACGACTCTACACTTTTTTATGACACCCATCGAACCGATTTTTACATCCCCAGAGGTAAATATTACCTAGCAGATGCTGGCTTTGGCTTGTCAGATGCGCTGCTTGTCCCTTATCGAAGCGTGCAGTACCATTTGTCTGAATGGGGTTGTGGCAATGATGTGTAAGTGGCTCATTTCCTATGAACATTTCCTAGTAACATGCCTCCAAGCCCATGCAATCAGAAAGAGTTGTTCAATTTGCGTCATGCAAGTGCTCACAATGTTGTTGAGCAGATCTTTGGGATCCTCAAGTGGTGCTTTAAAATCCTCAACCATCTGCCAGAGTATGATATGAGAATTCAGGCCCAGATTCCATCTGCACTGGCAGTGCTTTACAATTTCATTCAGCAATATGACCCAGACGAGATTTATGAGTATGTCGAAGGACCTTTTACCCTTTCAATAGGTTCTGCCGAGGAGGTCGGGGAGCTGGGAGCAGGGCCAGTGACGCCAGCTGAGACGAGTCGCGCCAATGTGAGGCGAGAGAGGATCGCACGCACGATGTGGGAACAATATCAGCAGTACCTTACGTTGCACAATAAGTAGGGGCAGTAGGAAATCATGTAACTGTAGAACAATGGTGTAATTGTAATACAAGTCTGATATAAGTCCGAATACAAGTCAGGCAGCCCCCTTATTATGAATCTCCTCCAACTGCTGCTGAAGCCACAAGCACATCAAACCCTCATCATCTGCCTCCTCATACATGATGTAGAAATTGCATGCTGTCTCATCTCATTCAAAGAGCTGAAGTAGTTGAAAGGTGTTGTCCTACAATAGCCATTCATTGCCTGCTTGTTTGCACATCTTTATATATCAGAAGAACCGAGAACTCACATCAAGTTTAGACACAGGTGGTGGTGGCAGTGGTGGTGGTGGTGGCAGTGGTGGCATTGACGGCAATGGCGCATTATGTGATGTGTGAACCTGTTGAACGACCTGTTGAAGGAGTGCCAGCCCATCTGTAAGGATGTCAGCTGTTCGCTTTTTTTTACTCATGCCTGATTTGCCAATGGAAGTATGTTTGCGCTTTGCGGTGTCAAACGACACGGTCTGGCGTGGGGCTGACAATGACGCCCTGACAGCAGGTGCAGATGATACCCCAACAGCAGGTGCAGATGATGCCTTGGGAGGCACAGATGGCGACGCTTCAGGACATTCTGAATCCCTCCAGGGTTTGTTGACTTGGGTCAAAGATGATGCTCCCACAGAAGGTCCTGCATGACCTGTACCCCGATGAGCATAGGTGCCTTTGGCCTTTGATGGCATCAACTCCCCCATGGGATCCCAAAGCAGCCAGCCTCTGTGGACAAACTTAGAGAATCGTTTATCACCCTAGTAATGGTTAGGCGTTGTCGACACACTAGACACGTGCACATACCTGGCAAAGTTCTACAAGCTGCAGACTCACATCCTCTGACATGGTAAAACCCATCCGCGAGTCCCAGTTAATGCCCAACTTGTTCTGCAGATCAAACACCGATTTATAGATATCCTTCAACTAGTCATATGAGGTTAGGAGGATATATAAAACGGTGTCAAACACAAATAAAAGAGATACTCACATTCTTCCATTTAGTTATGCAGGCCTTTGCAGTCCTTTTGGGACCTTTTTGAGGGGTTTTCAGCTTGGCCACAATGTCTCAAAACACCGGCTCCTTGAATGTCTGACCAGGCACCATGACACTCTTCTGGTCCAACAGAAGCTGCACGAGTTCCAGTTCTTCTTCTTCAGTCTATACGCTTTTCTGAGGGCGATCTTCAGGATGTGGGGGGCTTGCCATGGTGTGTGTTCCCTTCATGCTGAGGATAGGATGGTAAAGAGAAACATGAGGCACTCCCAAGAATCCGAGAATTCCCGACAACCAAAGAATTCCCATCACATACATCAAGTCACATGCATCACAAATCATGCATCACGCATCACACATTCTCGTTTTGCCAAAATTATTATGTCATGTCATGAATGGATACCCCTGTCACAGACGTGACCTCCAGAAAACCCCGAAAGGAAGACATTAGCATTATCCAAAAGATTAGCCCATTGCTGTCCAGGGCCTTGATGACATTGATTGTCAGTGCATTATCAAATTCTTACTTTATTAAGCTCATACTCCAAGAAGAATTGCTGCCATACCATCATTCCCAGGTCTTTGCCGCTTTCCCTATGGGTGCCACTTCAAGCAATGGACAGGTATTCCTGCACTGCTGATGATGTATTTCCTGTGACTTATACTTGAGACAGGTGTATCTGCCCTCAATTATTGGTTACATGCCAGATGACATGGTAGCATGTATCTCAGCTTTCCTTGACACCTGTTACATTGCTCGCCACCAATATATTGATGAGGACACCTTGGACAACTTCAACACTTCATTTTCTAAGTTCCTGCAACTGTGTGAAGTATTTTGTGCTACCAGTGTCTGGCCATCAGGCTTCTTCCTTCTGTGTCAGCATATGCTGACTCACTATCACTCCCTCATCCAAGATTTTGGTGCACCAGGGGGGCTTTGTTCATCCATCACAGAATCTCAACATATCACCGCTGTCAAGAAACTGTGGCAGCATTCCAGCCGGTATGAAGTGCTGGGCCAAATGCTCTCGATTAACCAGCACCTTAACAAGCTCTCTGCCATGTGCTCAGACTTTGTTGCCTATGGGATGATGCCAGCTGGCCATCTCCCCTCTGCTAACATCTCCCTCCTTCATCACTCAGAGGATGACTCACCTGCAAATGGGAATGAAAGTGATGATGAAGATGTAGGGCCCATGGATGAGAATGTGATTGGCCACGTTGTCCTTGCCCATTCATGTGGTAAGTACCTATTTATCTGCTACAGTATCTATACACATTGGGAACTAACATGCCATGCTCAATTAGTGAGTACCTATCCCCAGACTCTGCATGAGCTTGCAGCCAAGATAAATGAGCTTGAACTTCCTATGCTGACACAAGCATTCCTTGCCAGTCAGCTTAATGTTGATAGTGCAAGCATGCCACCAATCGCAGTGAAGGTGAATGTCTTTCGCTCTGCCACAGCAACATTCTTTGCACCAGGCAATCCTAGTAGTATTTGGGGCATGTGACATGAGCGCATACAATCAATACCTTCATGGCAAGGAAAAGGGCCAAGGCATGACTGTGTTTTTGTGGTTGAGGACAATGAGAAGCCAGGGATGCAGGGACTCAACATTGCATGCATTCATATCTTTTTTTCATTCTTGTTTGATGGTGTGGAGTATCCTTGCGCAGAGTAGGTGTGGATCGAGTTACTGGCATGTGGGTGGTATGCCCAGATTTTATCCGCAACCGATGTAATAAGTCCATTGTTCATCTCAATGCACTGTTATGTGCTGCTCATCTCATCCCAGTTTATGGTAGTAATTCTTTACCATTAGAAATTAATTCTTTGATATCGCTTGATACCTTTCATCACCAAAACGTTTGAAACTAGGTTTTACAATGTTGGTTCCATCTATTCTGAACTTGTAATAC
>QFDW01001488.1:0-13094 GCA_003315895.1 Lactifluus rugatus | reverse complement strand
CTTCAAATTCTTGAGAATGGCACTTGGAATGGCACCATCGCTGACCTTACCGACCGCATCAAAATGAATCTGGCCAGCAATCCTGATCTGGCCACAAATCCCCGATTTTCAGGCCTTTTCAGTTCATGCAGAGGGAAAGAGCCTGCCACACAATCTCAAATTTCTAGGCCACGTATTATTCTTCCCTGGGTTGCCCCCATTCCTGGTCCCTCTTCAAGTTCACAGCCGATACCATGACAATCTCACATCTGTTCCTTCACCAGCCTGAGCAGTCCCCTCATCAATACTCTGCTACTATAACCATCTTATATCATTGTTCTCCATATGGTTATTCTTCATAGATATACCTAAGGACAGCTAAAATTCAACTTTTTATCGCTCTATGCAAATGTGTCGCAGGCTTGCTAAGTGGACTTTGAATCCCTTTGGTAGTCGCTCTCGGTCCGAGTGTGACATTTTGTGACACTGACGACTGAGTGGTCCTGACGATGGACTGGTCCAACATAGTATAAGATCCAAAATGGTGGAAATTCCACCAGTCTCTCATCCTTTTTAGCCATTTTTAGATGGCGGAAATTGGTGGGAAAGTGAAACAATCCCACCACCTGCCATGTAGATGGGAGGAAAATCATCCACTAAGTGGATGATTTTTCCCACCTTCAGCCACCCTCCGAAAATCGACTGAACACAAAATTGCCATTTATTGGTGGGAAATGAAACACAATTGCCCTTTTTTGGCAGGATTCCCACCACTTTGGATCTTACAGTGTGATAATCAGACTGAAGATCTTTAAGTATTAGATCCAAGCTAAGAAGGTCTAGTTTTTTTTAAGAAAATAATCATAGACATTGGTTTAGATATAGGTTCATTAAGGGGTGTGCAAACCTTTTGTCAGCCACTGTATATACAGAATAAAGAGTCAAAAGGGACAATTGAAGGGACAATTGCGACAAGAGCTAGAGGACAACGTTGTTCACTCAACTATGAATAAAGTTGTACATAGATCATATACGTCCGCACGGCCACATCTCAAATACGATAGTCTAGTACGGACAGAGTAACCAATAGTTCTAATGCAACATGGACAAGAGACCTAACAAGCATCATAATCCGCTCCCATACTGAAGTTTGCTACTGCTAGTGATCAACCCTCCACTCAGAGCGTTTGTCCTCAGGCTACGATGGCGCGTTGAACTACGCCTCGTCATTACATCGGTAAGGGAAGTACGACTGGATTTGGCCACACGGCTATTCCTCGATGGTCCAGTTGAACTAGGTGGGAGTCGATTTTTCCGCCTTTGGTTGAAAGTTATTCCATCTTCGTCACCGTCTGCGGCCTTGCGCTTTCGACGGTTTCTACTCGCTGACTGGTCCAGACGAAGTTCCGTCTCGTACAGACTACCATCATCGTCTACCTCCCATTCGGAAGCCAGGTGTCTATTTATGGTAGACAATACCCACTCGGAGGAGCAAAGCTTCTCGCGGGCTTCCTTGACTCGTGGATCTTGGTCGCGTTCAGCTGCAATCAACAACTGAGCATCCGAGGGCATCTCAGTCTCCGCCTGCACATGGCGGTATAAGTCACAGAAAAGCGAACGCAGATCTTCGAATATGAGCCTGCAGGGTGTGCGAACGAGCCCGTAGATAGTTCCACGACCAAAACGGACGCCCCATAAGCAAGATAGCTTTCCTGCTCCGCCCCGGACAATACCATTACGGTCGAGATCGGTATGCTGATCGAAGACGTCCTGCATCTCTTTCGATACGCCACTTTGGTCCGCGTTCCGGCATTTTGCGAGCTGATATAGAAGCACCCAAAAGAACGATTCCAAGTCGTCTGAAATTTCATGTGGCCTGAAGCGGGGTTCCCTTAAGCGTTCTATCGATATGAATTGCCACGTTCCCTGGTACCAATTTAATTGAACTGGAAAGGCGCTGGGGGGTTCGAGGGAAAACCATACCGTGCGTGAATGTTGTCTCGGCTCCTCATCAGCATCCTTTATCACCTTCTTCGACAGATCCCAGTCAATCAACATTCCAGAGCCCTCCTCACTGATCAGGATGTTCGCCGCACTTACATCCCGATGTAAAATTCGGGCCTTCTCATATGCTACTGTATGAGCTGTCCCGAACGCTCAGTCTTGAATAAAATGAAGACAACAGAATCACGTACCTACAATCGCGTCCCGAATAACTTCACATAGTTGCCGTGTCGATTTAAATGTATTTAGCGGCTGCCCAAGGGTCTCCAACACAACTCGGTAGTGCACGTACGGATCAACTCGCGGTTGACCGGGACACCATACATGTCCAAGTATGCCACCCTTCACGTAATCTTGCGTCTTCGTTAGAAGACACAGTATTTGCATGCTGAAGTGATAGAGGAACGTCGCCTGCTCGACCCAACCGAGCTATGTTAGGCACCTGCGCTGAGTGCAGATCACGATACACATCCCCTTCCTTTTCAATCCCAGGATAATCAATCCTCCAGAAGTCTTTAATATAGACCAGATTTGTGCTTTCAACGTCGTATGCGATGTATCCAAAAGTAGAACGACCGAAAAGCGCATCTGTCGGCCCAGGAATCGACAATTACGAAGCGAGGTCACCTGCGAGGTCCCTGTGCCCATCTGTAAAGACGAGAGCACATGATAAACGATGGGCGTGTGGCACAGTGGTAGCGCGCTTGCTTCGCAAGTTTATGTCAGGTAGACATGAGCCTGATTGCATGAGGTCATGGGTTCAAACCCCATCACGTCCACACTTTTTGCCATTTTCTGAGAGGCCCACTCGTACGCTGTGGGCATAGGTAGCTTAATTCATGTAGACCTCTTCGCCTACAGCAGGTGTGTTGCTGAGCATCTCGATATTCTATTCCACCCAGGCCTCTTCCTGTTACACACATGATGAACATCTGCCTTTCTGCGGCTGCGGCGATCCAATGAAGGATCAGGTTTATGTAAGACTTTCATGCGACCCTATTTGCAATGCTTGCAATGCCTTGCAATGCCATACTACCTTGTTCTCGTATCGTCAACCCAAAATGAGTTCTTCACCTGTTGACGAGTTACCAAACGTGCGCCCGCTATTTGAGATTGTGGTTCATATGGTTTGCTTACGAGACAGTGCCATGTTACCTTAGCGAACCGCCGTCTCTAATTCGCATCCACCAATACACAACAAACCTAAGTCCATCTGTAGGAATTTTGTTTACAGGGGTGTTTGCGGGGATAAAGCATGTCCCCGCGCGCATGTCCCATACAATGACATGGTGCTATCAATTGTGGATCTACTCTATCCTTCTGACTTCTCCTAGGTTGACCTCTTGGCGTACCTCATGGAGCGCGATGACTTTCCCTCAGAACTTCGTTTCGTCGCAAGGCGCCTCACGCGTCCAGACAGCGTATGTACACACTCCTATCTTCTCTGGGCGCCCTTGCAAGCTTATTTGGAACAGAGCCGGTGCAGACAACAATATCCGTCAGATCGAATATGCTCCTATTTCCTCCATGGCTCATGTCGCTTGAATGAGAGATGTCCTCGCGCCCATCTTCGATCTTTCCAGATTTATCGTTCCCTGCTGCGGCCCGCGAAGGTGGTGTGTCATTTTAGCCCCAAAAAGGTCTCCCCTGACAACGTTTCCTTATGCAATACACTCAGCCTGATCAAAGAAAGGGTGCTTCAGATCCTCAGCCTCAATCCGCAGTGCGCAGTCCTTAGAGATTTTGCTGGCCACTTGCTCATTTTCCCTTTTCTAGCCGCCTCCCGCGACGCCCATTGATCCGACGACCTCCGCAGATCCTCCTATACTCGCAGCTGATGAAGATTAGTCGCATACCAAAAAAAAAAAAAGGCTGCTCAATGTGCTCATCTCTAAAATCTATCACCAGTTTGTGGGAAATGAACACATAGCAGTAGATTGGCACTTTCGCTGGACCGGGGGACGTCTGGCGAAAGTCAGATAATAATACAATGTTCTCGCAAATCCTGGACAGGCACCTTCGCCTTTGCTCATCGTCGTGACAGACATTATTTATGGGACCGCGACTTGATCTGGAATGGATGTTCGGCCGCGGTGCCACAGCGATAAACTGCTGCGGTGGATTGGCAAACCTAGGATGCTTACAATTATCTCCAGGACAGTATCGTGTTTTGCCGTGCGCTCAGCCACGCTATCACGGCTTTCGTCTCTTGTGTGTATCGTGAATGAGCGGTTGCTCTCCATACCTAATGAAGTTCAGGGGAATTCGGAGTCAACCCAATCCACCACGCTCGACAGTATCGTGCAGATCCGTGCCGTGATAATACAGTACCATAAATTAAGTATCGCTCCGTGAGATATTTCTGCCCTGGTGCATGTGTATCATGCCAGGTATTCTGTACCTCTAGCATATTATGAGACCTACATGAAGTTGATCCAAGGACAATTGCAGCACGAGTCACGATGAGATGTGTCGAGATGGATTCTCGTACGACTTAGCACACGGGTGAGAGTTGCGACAATGCTTTTTTCTTGAGTTTACTGCATTTTCCCTAGGCGTAGATTGGGTGACGCAGGCAGCACTGGCAACGCATTGTCTAAGCGTTCACACCTTTAAGGAGCCTTGACAGTCTCAGACTGGGATGGCAGCGAGATTATTGAACTGCGATGGCACCGCTTTTCCAAACCGAAGAATTGCGAGATCAGAAGCGAGCTGCCCAACTTGACTTCCTCATTAGCAGGTCTCGGCGACGAGGACTTTCAACTGTCATGTGCAAAAGAATTGGGTCAATTCTTTTTCCAAGCAAAGGACAAGCCTCTTAGTAAAGTACCTACAGTATACCGAATGTTGGGGTTGTATTTCCCCCCATGGAAGAAGGGGCTTGTTCGACTTGCTGAGGACAATCGACACGATACGGTCACCTCGATATCTCGATGTTTCAGTCGACATAGAGAGTGCATTGCTTTTGCGTTCCTTTGGACGGCAATAACGTGCGACCCAATATCACTGGAGATGGCGGATATGGTGAAGGCGGGAGCATGGCGGTGGCCGTATCTCTGACCACGCTTCCATAGTGATGGACAGGCGTTGCAAAAGGGAAATACATATCAATTGTCGGTTGCGACGCTATCGCGCGAGGGTATTCTTACGACTGCTACAATTGCTGATGAACAGACACTTGGAAAATGGAAGGCTGATTGGTTATCAACCATTCCAAATTCACTGTCACTAATGCTCGCCAGATGAGGGAACTTGGAACGACAAGCGACATTCCACTCATCGCCTTCGATGCGTACTCGTTCACGGTACCGTCATTCCTGGAGATGCTAAACGCTGTCATCTTTGCCTGTGCTAACCGTGTAGTTGCCATATTTCAAGACCGGATACAGGCATACGATTATTGCTAGTTGGACACCTTCCTGGAGAATATTCTAGCCTGTTCGGAATATTAAACACAAGAATCGACTGAAGAAGGCAATTTCAGGACTTACAGTAGGCTGCGCGTGATGGCCGTGAAGGTGACTCCTTTGTCCGGGTCTGGGAAATGATTCTCACGGTGTTCGGGGACCTGTCTCACTGAACAAGTCGACTACCCCAGCCCAGTTTGTCCGTCTCGCGTGCGTGTGCGTGCGCATCTACCTCTCTCTCTTAGTCCCGGTCTTATGCACCGTTAAGACTATTCTTGATATTTCCACATCATACACAGTATCATGACGTCTTCATTCGCAACTTATGCCTCTCAATTTCTCAATCGTCAGAGGAGCCATGGCAGCGCTGCCTCCCCATCCTCGGAACAGCCACTCTTCTTCTCTTTCTCTACAGACGATGGATCACAGCACGGTTCTGGGCACGCGCGCAGAGGAAATGACTCAGACCTTGATGATGGTGGTGACCCTCATCTCCGGACTAGCGAGAATACATCAGGCCTCACCACGATGGCCAACACCCGTAGGGATTTGCCTGATGAGAGTGATAATCCCTATCTTCGCCTAGATGAAGTAGATCCAGGTTCCCAGTACCCAGCAACACCCGCTCGCCTCCTTGGATCCTCACATGCTCCTTCAGAGCAAAGCAGAGGTTGGCTGGCACACCAACCCACGCAGCTTAGGTCACCATCCCCCTCCTCGTCCGAACTCGACGATAGCCCTCAAGTACCGCCTCACAAGGAACTCGCAGCATTCACACCCCCTCCACCACTACCACCACCACCTCTTTCATTGTCTCTCACTCAATCCCTACTTCCTCGCGACGGCCAAACCCGGCCCGTCGACCTCTTCACCCTCCCTGACCCGCGTTATATCTCATCCCGTTCACGACGAAAGTTTCATGATCCAATTTGGACTTCAATCTGGTTGTCGGGTCTTTCGATATGCGTTATCTCTTCATTCGTCTCCCTCTTCCTCACTCGCAAACCTTCGAACATTCCACGCAGTTTTCCACTTCCATATACTACATTCCTCCATACAATACCACTTCTCGTCATTTTAACGTTCACCAGTGCTGTAGTATCATACGCCCACGTCCTCCTTCTGAGGATCTTCGTCAAACCCGTCGTCATCGGCACGAGCATCTTTGTCCCTGCCACCCTCTTGATTTCTTCCATTTGGGCGTTTGTAGGCAGTTTCATGTGGGATGGCGACACGGTGCCTACTTGGGGTGAAACTTGGGGGTATGTATTTGCGTCTCTGTTATTGTGCGTCTTGGCCACTCATATCGTCACTCTAGCCTGCGTCTTTTCTCACTCATTCCCCTTGCACTGGCCCTTTTTACGGGTCGGCGTCTCTTGGCGTTACCTCAGAAGATCCATTCGACCTCCTCTGTGCTCATACTCACCACCCAGTTACTCTCCTCTAATCCACTTTTACTTCTTCTTTCACCCTCAGTTCTACTTGTTGCTCTCCTCTTGTCTATTCCCTTCTTTACGCTTGCCTTTCGTCTGCTTCTTGTCGGATATTTCTTGCCCCCAGCTTCAGGTATCGAGTGGCATCTCCACGGATGGGCAAACTGGGCGATTGCTCTGGCCATTTCGATGTGGTTCTGGACATGGGCAGTCGCACGCGGTGTAATGCGCGTGACCACTGCTGGGGTCATCGCTGCCTGGTACTTTGCCGAGTGAGTCCCAACCTAACGTCGTCCTACTGTAACCTCATTCACGATGGCCGATGTCTTTCACTTTGCAGTCCCACTGTCCGCGATCCACTTCCTATGGACACGCACCGTATCCACGCCGCGCTTTATCGCGCGTCACAGCCGTCGCTTGGCAGCATCGCGCTTGCGGGTCTGCTCCTTACACTGATGCGCATACTTCTCCTATTCACCATCTTCCTCCGGCGCGTACCCGTATACCTTCCTATATCACTACGCATCTATACTGGGCCATTAATGTATGCGGCGGGCTACCTCGAGGACGCCGCGGGAAGTTTGAGCAAGTTCGCGCTCGTGTATGTGGGGCTCACGGGTGAGGGTTTCTGGGTCAGCGCACGTCGTGCGAGGGCACTCGTAACAGCTGCTGAGAGCGGGACGGGGCGTTTCAGGAAGAACTTCAAGTCGGAGCGTGCGTGCTGTGTATACCGTTCCGGTTACTTACCCCTGACCATTTCATGTACAGCCCCACTGACTCTACTGAAGATTGCACCCCTTAGCTTGACGCTGCCATTTGCTCTGACGGCATACTTGTTCGTCGCGCATACACTTGGCGCACCAGATCAAGCGCTCGAAGCTGCTCTTCTGGCTGGCACTGTCACCGCATTGGTTGGCTTGTTCTGCGTGGGTCTTGTTGCTGATACGTACGTTGTTCCTCGTCGCTCCTAGGTCCTTATTCTGACCTCAGTTCTTGAAAGCGCGGATACGCTGTATTTGTGTTATTGTATTGACAAGGAAACGGGTGACCAGCGGCGTGCTGAAGTTTTCGAACTGGTATGCCCATGTCTACCCATCGAATTTTTGCGCATGGCTTACCGTTATGCCTTTTACAGTTTGAGTACAACTCGCGACGTCAGCAGCAGCCACAGCAGCCACAGAGAATGCAACAGGTGCCGCGCGTGCATCGTCCGCAGCCGCAGCCGCCACCTGCTCCCCACGCACCGCAGCCGATCTCACAGCGCGTCGAGGGCATCGCCTCTCCAGAATCGTCGCCAGAACTTAGCCCAACCGATTTCCAAACGGATCTCGAAGCTGGACGACGTCAGAACCGCCCGTCGCATCCGCGCTTGCCGTTACCTCCGCCTCCGCCTTCGCTTTCGCAAGCAGAGAACACGGCGCGGGCGCTGCAGCGGCAAGAGAGCAGCGAGATGAACCCGTTCTTACCCGATCTAGATCCGGAACTGGAGCCCGAACCAGCGGGCACGCGCCAGGCGGGTGATGTGAAGGGGTACGATATTGGCGACCCTAGCCCGATTTCGGCTGGCAAAAATGGCGAGGACGATGACGAGGATGACGAGGCCATGGGGTCGGCGCTGTTCCCCGGATCGGACATTTTTTGAGTAATTCGAAGGGTTAGAGTTGCGTTACCTTTGTCGTCTTCATATATACAATGTGCTATGTGCTTTTCATGTTTTTTTACTTTCTTTTCTTTTGCGTTTCAATAGAGGGTGACCATCGCCGGCCCGACGCGGTACGGATCTTGGACTCAGACTCGGAATGCCATGCCCCGCGAGCTACGACTCCGTAAGGCGCGTCAAAGTTACACAGCTTTGTCCGGCGGTGAAGAAGAACGGGAGGATGAACAAGAGTCTGGTCTTTCTCGACCACGCCCTGACTCCCGGGATATTGGCAGAGACAAAGACCACGCCATAGACGATGGCCGTACTGTTGACTTTCCCCCCCCTGCACCTGAAGACGTACCCGCACTATCCGATGAAGTTGGGAACGAGCGTGGTGTCGACGACCCTACCTTTCTAGGAGATAGCATGGGCGCTGGAGCTGAGCCTACCTCTGAAGATAACGACATACCGACGCCACGAGGCACAAAGAAGACGCAAACGAAAAAGAAGGGCAAGGGCAAGGGCAAAGACACGACGACTACTCCAAAGGCCAAGACCAAAAGCATGGAAAAGGGCAAGCAGAAGGAGAAGGCTACGCCAAGCTTGAAGGGCCCTGGCCCTGCCGCTGCGCCCAGCGCGCGGCAGAACTACGCGCTCCCGAACCCAAACGTACACCACCGCCACCGGCCCGTGCCTCTCTTCCGTGGCCCAACTGCAACAGCCGCTGCGGCCGCATCGTCCAAGGACAACGCGCTGCGCGTCGAGCGCCTGCTGCGCCCACCTCTGCTCTTCGCGCCGAACGAGACGGTGCCGACGAACGCGTATGCGTCTACTCCGTCGCTTACGAGTAGAGTCGGTAAGGCGTGGGGGGCGAGTATCGGTGCGGGGCCTGTGTGGCAGATCGTCGAGGACCTCGGGTGGTTCGGAGAGGCTGAGAAGCAGCAGATTCCGCCGGGCCCAGTACAGGTGTACGACGAGCGTACGCGCAGGCCGAGGGTGCACGCGGATGTCGCGATTCCTTTGGACCATGATGGATGGGCTTCGGTCGTTCTGAACGCAGAGTGTGTGTCCCCCCCCCTCCTCTTTGGCGTTGTTCGTCGTGCGTAGAGTTTTGACTTGGTTGTTGTCAGAGACGGGATAGCATATATGCCAACGAATGGTGGACCCGCTGCCGCGCAGCATGTATCTTGTGACTTTGGTCCGTTTGGGCAACAGACGAACGTCAACCTCGAGACGCTGGAAGCGCTGAAACTGTGTAAGTTAACCTCCCTCACTCTTCCCCGCGTCCAGAGACCCTCCCCCCCTCAAAGAGGAAGATAACGGCACTGATCACCTTTCTCTTTGTTACTTCATCATAGCCCAGTTCTTTCTGGAAAGCCGCACTCACGTGTTCAACGCTGGGGCATCCGTACTGGGCCTTGACTGGTGTCCTATTCATCCAGACGATCGACCGCGTAAGTAAATTCGTGATCCATCCCGACGGGGTTGCCTTGATGTCTCGCTCTCGGCCAGACTGCTCATACACATACTACCTCGCGGTCGCGCCGTTACCTTCGCGCACACATTCCCCCGAGATTGGTGTAAAGGTGTCGCGTCCCCTACATGCTTGTATTCAAATATGGAGCCTTGGTCCGTCCTCTAGTATCGAAGGACCGAGAGATGATAAGGGAGAAATGCGCTGCGTGCTAGTGTTGTGTATAGAGAGTGGGCCAGCCTTGGAGCTCCAATGGTGTCCCTTACCATCGCACGATCCCGTATGTCCCTAACTCCCAGCAACTAGCTTTCAAAGCTGACGAAAAGGCCGAAAGCTATCGGGACCGTGCTCTACCACTCCGAGAAAACTCGGTCTACTCGCGGGTATTTTTGAAGACGGCTCCTTGTCGGTGTACGTAGTTCCGTACCCACCAGACTTGGCATCCAGGCAACCTTCATCAACAACAAATCCCATCTATGGTAAGCCATAGTACAAATGGTTGCGTCATCGATAGTCGAACATTCGACAGTGAGACTCCCTGAGCCCATCCTTCGCATTGAGCTCGAAGAAGCAGCCTTTTGTACGCTCGAATGGGGGAATAGCGAACTGATAGCTGCTGGGCTGGCAAACGGTAGTTGATCTTTGTAGATTTGATGATGCACGATGTGTAACTCTAGGGTCGCAGGCGTTATTGTCGTTTACAACATCGGTCGGGTGCTGCGGTCACCCTCTGAGCGTGAGCATCTCTTACGGCTTAACGTGACAGTCTTCGCCCTAACGTTGATTTTTGCTCCGCGTAGCTGTCTTACCGATTGGTTACTTTTGCGTGCATCAGTCTGCCATCCGTGCGCTCACCTGGGTCCGCGTGCCTGACAGGCACGGAAATGGCCCTACAGTGATTGCCAGCGGGGGCTATGACGGTCTTCAGTGCCTTACTGACATTCGAGAACCTGGTGGTTATGTCTTTAACCGTACTCGAGGTGCCTATCCAACACGCCCTGTTTCTATGTTAGTCTAACGTTCTTATCTATCCGCAGACGCAATTAACAGCATCACGTATTCTCCCTTTCTGAGTGCGGTCGTGACGATTGATCATGAGAACACGATCAAGTCTTACTCGGTCTCACCGAGTACGCTAGGAAGAGGGCATGCACTTATGGATCCTGGAGGGCCTGTATGGGTAAGCCTGTTACGCTCCTCTTCCGCTTGGTGACCACAAAGACTCACGCCGGGTGGGGCAGAGCGTGAACGCGTCGGACTACCACCCACAACTAGCGGTCGGCTCCGCCGACGGCACGTGCTGCACAACGAACGGCCTGCGCGCGACACGGCGTGGAGGCTACGTGGTGAGTTCGATCACTTGGCCTTGATCCGGTTTAACTGATAACAGACCGCAGCCATTCCTTGTTCACAAGGTGTATCAATTGGATTACAGTCGCACAGAAGATCGTTTTCGCATGCTGGACCGGCTAAAGCCGCGCGAAATGGCAGAGCGGCCAGAGGGTGGGGGAGGTGCTTGGCACACTTCTGTAGGCGTTCAACGCGTGGCGTGGCACAGCGGTGCCGGCCTAGCTGCTGCCGGTATACTTGCATCGGCAACTGGGTCAGGGCTGTGTAGAGTCGACTTTTTGGATGGGAGGTGGTTTCGGGATCGGGTTCCTTATGAGCGTGTGGAAGCAATGCGAATGGAAGAGGATGGTATGGATGTGGATGAGCCCGAAGATAATGATGACTCTAGTTAAGCCGTGTCACATTAGACTCACTTAAGCATGATTTATAATAAGATACAATCTACCTGACATGGTGTAGAGACGAAAGGAAACTGCAGGGTACTTTACTGGTATAAACAGACTACGAATTGTTTTAATTGAGCGGCTCATTGCAGCTTCTCGCCAATCTGACAAAATATGTTCTGCTCAGCTTCCTTCAACTCTCGGCATTCCGAAGGGTCGCGTTCATCATCCATAATCAGACTGGTGCTATCTTGGTAGAGGACGGGATGCGCGTTTCTGCATCGGTGGACCGTCGCGCACGAAAAGTCTACAAGGAAAACCTGCTTTCCCTTCATCACAAAGTGGCGCAAGTCAAGCGATGTGTTGTGCATCACTCCGGCCCCATGCACCTTACAAAGGGTCAACATCGCCAGACGGCTAACACACAAGCGTGAGATAGCTCATGCCAAAAGGGGACACCTAGTCGGTGCTGAGAAGCCACTCACCCAAACTCGTCGATACTCTTCAAAGTCGCGTTGCTTGCGCAGAGTTCCATGAGGAGACACGCGATTGGCGCGGCCATTGTTCCTCCAGTGAATAGTCCGTAGGTCTGTGGCACCGCAATTCCCGCAAGAGGGGCTAGCTCCCGATTGTAGAACAACGCCTCGCGGCGCAACGAAGCAGCAGCCTCCACGCCCGCGGCGTACTTGAGGCACACCAGCCGCGGTAACCCCGTGGCATTGGCAAGAAGCATCATCCCATCACTTCTTTTCCCATCGCTATTAGTGTCGTGTTGGTCCTGGCTATCGCCGTTGCTGCTGGTCTTGCCGTCGTCCGGAAGAGTCGATAGCTCTGCAGCAAAGATGTTGCGCTGCGTGCTGCAGACACCTGCTGTGGGTGATATGAGCCATGCACGGCTGCGCACCGCGTGGCACGCCCCTGAAAGAGGGTGCTTCAGCGTCGCGACGATATGGAAAGGCGTTGGGGCGCTGGAGAAGAGGATGCATTTATGCCCGGGGCTAAAATCGATCGTGAGCGTGCCACGGGGGGTGATGCTGCTTTGACTAGGCATGGTCCGACAGGTAGAAGTGATATTGGCAGTCGATTTACTCGACGAGATGAGAAAAATATGCGAAATTGTGGCAAGCTCATGATGGATTGCGTCGGACGAGCGTGAATGTGGCAACAGGCGGAAGTGTGGATCCCACAACTCACGATCTAGTCTGTGCGAACCTCTCGGTTTCTTCGTAAACGCACCTGAAAGTAGTCATTGGGATTGAGTGAGCTCGTGTAAATATGCGGTTGCATGCCGGGTTCTAGTGGTGTGTGGTGTACCGGAACATGGGAGCTTTGTAATCGATGTCCTCTGGGGAGTAGAGCGTTGAAAAGACGGTGAAATCTGCCTTCGCGAATGAAACCAACGTCGCCCACTGGCACTTCTAC
>QFDW01001486.1:8940-25027 GCA_003315895.1 Lactifluus rugatus | reverse complement strand
ACGTTCCCATCGTTCCAGTCGCGTCACACCGACGCACGGACCATACTCATACGACCTAAACGAATTTCGTATTGGTTGGCACGTCTGAATAACCTCAGCGGCCACGGATCATAGCACGTACAGATCAAAGACGCGAAGAATGTGGTGCACGGGCAATTGGTCCTTCGCATGGACTATACCATAAAGACACTCCCTGTTAGCGAATAACAACAAGCGGATAAGCGGCGAGAAGACGAACCAGGTTGGATGTTCCCCATCTTCTCTCGGGCCAAACCATAAGCCTTATTCCAACGCCGATCCTCTGTATCTAAGGTCTCGCGCTCAACAACATCTGTTGTCTCCTTGGCATTTTCATGCTCTGGCTCTGGTTCGGGTTCGTATTTGCGCTTCCTACCGACGCGAATGGGGGTAATCGTGGCGGGTTCAGGAAGTGGTGCAGTGACCTTCCCCTTGAGGCTGTCCTTGCCGGTGGTACTGCCACTGCGCTTGGCAGATGTGAAGGATAGTGTACCCTGTCTTAAACTACCAGAGCTCTTGGAGCCATGCACCTTGGCAGAACTGGATCTTGGGGGTGCCATGGTGGGTCGTGAATAAAGTCAACTTGAATGTTTTTGAAATTTCAACATCATCCTCATTCGTCACATCGTGAGCTCATGTAAGCAACAAAACTGCAATTTGTTACGGCCGACTAGCTCAGTTGGTTAGAGCGTCGTGCTAATAACGCGAAGGTCTTGGGTTCGATCCCCACGTTGGCCATATATATTTTTAGAAGCCAGTCTGATGGCATCACGTGTTGCTAGGTTGTCGAAACCGTTAATCATCTCTTTTGCCTCTCTCACTGCAAGTCCATGCTACCATGGACTATCTTCAACTTCTCTACGCGGCATTCATTGCGGTTGTTACAGGGCTAGCGTTAGTAAGTCCTATCATAACTGATGGGAGAACCCACCCACAAACATGATGAACACCAGTATCATCCTTGTTCTTAGAGCCGTGGGCCGTCTTTTTGATGTGCGCCGAGGCGAAGACGAGTATCCATGGCCGCGACGCTATGTCGCCGTCTCTGATGTTGCGAATCTTAACTTACACACACGTATACTGATCATTATGATCTCAGACATATATGGCACTCCTCGTATGGTCACCCCCGCCGCTTTACGAGCTGCCGTCCGAGAGGCACTACCGCGCACCTAATGATCCCAAAACAGTCCGGCCACTCCCATCCATTCATGATGCCCCCTCCCTAGATCTTAGCATTATCATACCCGCCTACAACGAGACTCAACGTTTGCCATCGATGTTGTCATCCACCCTCAAGCACCTCGCATCTTCTCCAAAACGCTCTTTCGAGATCCTCATCATAGACGACGGTTCTTCCGATGGCACCGCCACAGCCGCGCTCAAACTCGCGGCTGAACACTACCCAAAAGCCGACATCCGCGTCGTGCAGCTCGAGCACAATCGCGGGAAGGGCGGGGCAGTACGCCACGGTATGCTGCACGCACGCGGCCGGCGTCTCTTGATGGCCGACGCCGACGGCGCCAGCCGTTTCTCGGATGTAGAGTTGCTCCTCGGTGCGCTCGATGAAATCGCACCTGTGGAGAGCGACACAGCGGGGATAGTAATTGGCAGTCGAGCACACCTCGTCAAGACCGACGCTGTCGTCCAGGTTCGTTTTCTTTTAAAAACCGATTTTCCCCTACCCCTTTCTTCCACCTTTATGGGTGTATCATGCTGAAAAAAATTGCCGCAGCGATCCTTCCTGCGCAATTTTCTTATGTACGGTTTACATACCATCCTCCGCCTCGCGGGCGTCGGGCACGTACGCGATACTCAGTGTGGATTTAAACTATTCTCGCACTCCGCCGCCCGCGCGCTCTTCCCACGCCAACACCTCGCGACGTGGATATTCGACGTCGAATTGCTGCTCCTCGCCAAGACGCTGCACATCCCCGTCGTCGAGGTTCCCGTGACGTGGCACGAGGTCGCGGGGAGCAAGCTCAGCGTCGTGCGGGACTCGCTGCAGATGCTGCGCGACTTGTTGATCCTTCGGGTGAACCAGCTCCTCGGACGGTGGGCCGTAGGCGGGGATGAGAAGCTCAAGGCGGACTGAGGACTGACGCGGGATGATCTAGAGAGCTTGAGCTCTTGCCGTATTTGTCCTATGTCCCCCTTAAACTTGTCAGGGTGTTTTGTATTTTTGCTGACAGCACGGGGTCTGTACTGCAAACGCGGGAGGTCGAAAAGTCGTTCATTGCTGGCCGGACACAGGACGAAGGGCTACTTCTAAGGACCGTGTTGTGTATAGAGGGACAAATGCTTGTCAAAAGTTACTTACAGTTCACCAATGTAGGTAAACGACTCGGATGACTGCTTTATTAGTATTGTAAAAGCTTCAGGCTTGTCCACTGCTGAGTTACCAGATGTGTGAGATGGGCATCAAAATGGGAAGAATCCCATCAAAAAGGGGCAATTGAATCAAAATACTGGATTGATTTTCCTCAAGGCTTCATGATGTAACTTATGATAAAGAAATCACAGCGAATTTGAGAAATACTGTACAGTACACTTTCTCATAATGCATAAGGGTTGTCCCAGGCCAGGCCAGGCCCTAATGCTATGCATTATGAGATAGTGTACTCTACTAGCAGCTGAATCCATCCATTAACACGGGGATGGACATTGTCTTGGCATCACCTATCAAGATAATAAGTTAGGATTGTCACACCTATAGGCTTCGTCTGGTCGTATCACGAGGTGGTGAAACATGGGGCACAACACCGGAAGCGCGTGGTTCGCGTCTCCAATAGACGGTTAGCTGCTTCTATGTGGAGTAGTGCAATCGAGGATCAGAGAGCGAGGTGTGCTTGGGGGCGGGAAATTATATGAAAGGCAGAAAATACTCTTCTTTCTGCAGATCTGTCTTCCTTCACAGGACAATGGGGATGGTCTTCACGGGGTCGACCCACTGTAAGTACCACCGCTCGTACGATTGGGAGCAGAAACGTGCGGTATTATCATATCACGTTTTCCGGCAGTGGTTCCATGGTAGATTGTATTCCAGGACATAATGCGAATCAATCCGGCCTTAGAGTTTTTCAACTCAGTTTCCGCGGCCATAGCGCAGGTATGTTAAACAATCACTTACTTCTTTTGTCTGCATCATGATTCCCTTCCGCGTTACCGGAATGATCATGGACACCTGGAATATTTATTCGGTTCTTGTGCTAGTACCTGTTTGCCGTTCTATGTGATGCACCCTGCTGTAGGCTTGGTTGTAGGGGTCTTAGTGGACCGTGTGATGTGATCTGCCTCGTGTCCATCACATTGTGTGTAGGCACTGTGGTTTGGGTTGCACGTGCACTCCCAATATGTCTGTCCGTATCACAGCATTCGACGCACGGATAACTCGAGGTGCAACACGCACAGGATTTTGCCAACATCGGGGAATAGAAGCTCTGTCGTCCTAATATAAGTTACGAATGGTCCATGTTAGTCTCACGCAACGTTGCCGTAGTAGTCCCCACCGCCGTGAGTCCCCTTCCCTCCCCCTCCACCCTGAATTCTGACTGTGATCTCTCTAAACGAAGGTAGTGATAGCCCCATAGAACCACATACTCATGGCTGATCGTTGTATTGTTTCGAACCCTGACATAGCTGGAATAGGGGTCAGCCTGCTCGCTTCATCATTGACTCTGCATTAACTATCGAAACGCTCACTAGACCCGCATCAATTTTTACGCGACCATATTTCTAACCGCCGTGATACCGGAGAATGAACGCACGAGTGAAGTTGTGAACAGTCTATACGAGAACTCCGTCTATTATGGCCTCGCCCTCGTCTTGACTGCCATCATTCAGACTCTACAAGGACAGCTGGACTTGTATCATGCTATATTCGTGATGCAGATAATCTTCTCCCTCAATTTTGTCTATGCATATGGTATGATTTTTGACCACTGAAATCTTATTCTCGAACCATTGATCGGGTACGGGAATGCAGGCATGGGAAAGTTCATTCGAGATTCCAGCAGCAGCTCCACTGAGTCCCGGGTCAAATTACGCCGCACGAAGGTCATCATAGCGATTCAGACATCCACTACTGTTATGTTCACTATCTGGTTGCTATACGTATGGATCAAAGATGGCCACTTTGGATCGCAACCAGAATGCAATCACCTCGTCAGATACGTTTTCTTTTTTGCGAATATCCGGGCTACAGAGACCTGGCTCCGAGTCCTGTTCATTATCTACCTCGTCTTCTTCTCTTGCTCGTTGATACTCCGGTTCATCTTGATCGTTTTTATCTACAAGGGTGGCTATCACAAGTCATCGGATGGGAAACCTAGGGTAAGGCAAGAAAAGGGCCGTTACCCATATCTCAAAGTAGTCCTCTCTGTAGGGTGCGTTCTTCAACCGGGTCGTCATGTTAGATTATTGATTTCCTCATCAGATCAGCGATATATGGTGTTACGACCTTGGAGTTGATCGTGAGTAGTGTGCCCCACCGTCGAAATATGCATACCCAGATTGATTTAGGTCCACCGCAACCGTGGAAACATCCAGCCTGGCGAGGAAGCCTGGGGCTTCGGCCAGATCATCGCTCTGATTTTACTCTTGGGATGTGTGGTCGATATTATGGTGTCTATTCGCGAGCAGTACCTGAGACATGAGGAGGCAACTTCGTCCAGTGCATGATATTTTTCTGGGGCTTGCATATCATTGCTATCAGGCTGACACTGTTGTCCCCTACTGTAACCCGGGACGCTACGCTGGCTTGTGTGCTCGGGCTTTCCCTTCCACTCTCGGTCTGTATGTCACTATGTCATTATATCGCCTGTAGTCTACGGTATTACTGTACTAATTTAAATATCCCTGAACTCAGCGTAGAATATATCCTTTATTTCTACTGTCGAGACACAGATTTCTTGGTGTGAAGAACCAAATATACTAGCAGGTCTAATAATACCGCTGCCACCTTGGTGTACTCTGTGCGGCACATGCACCAACAACACTGGATCACATGCTAGGTTACGTTCACGCGTTCAAGCGTTTCTGCCTGGAGCCTCTCGCGTGGAGGGTAGATCTAATCTAGGAATGTGGTACACGTGCCAATCCGCCTATGATGGTTTCCACGAAGCGTGCGCGAAGCCATCACTCCCACATTTTATGACCTGATCCAGCATCTCCTTTGAGATCGAGGTCGCAGAGCGGATGGCACCCTTGTAGCCCCCCATAGTTGACGTACGCGGTGTCTGCTTGTTTTTAGGTGTCGGGCTGCTTCTGCCAAGGTAGCTGAAGTTAGGGAGAGCTGTTCCGGTCGTCACTGGCACGGTGCTCAAGTTCATGTACAATAGTATTTACCAGGTGTGTGTAACAGTCATCCCTACGCAGCTTCGCCTTTCTCAAGACCTTATACACAGTTCTGCGTGGTATGATATGGTGGGGGGCGGTTTGTCCCTTGGCGACATCTCACCACAGGAAGTGGGTAGTAAGACCACGAGAATCCAAAGACCGGTCCGGAGCAAAGGACGGACAGCGCCCGCGCTGATTCCATGGACAGATCTAGAGTAACTTACGTATCATGTATATATCATATCAAAGCCCGAAGTACACATCTTGGCGATCAAGACCCATAATGGGACCCCAAACCTTTCCTGCGCCTGCGCCATGCACCCTCAGAGTGTATAAAGCATCGCGGAATACACGCTACTTCTTCACTTCCGTCTTTGGTCTTCACTCTATTCTCTATTCCGCTTCGTGCGTGGCTCCTGAAATACATCGCGGACACACCTCAGAGATGTCGATAAGAGTATGTTGTTGGCAGACCGCGAATTCTATTCGAGTTGGTCGGTACGAACGAGCGAGTGTAAGGAACATGTTTTGTAATTAATTTCGCTAGCTACTGGCAAAAGAAATTGTTCCTTTTGCCGAAGGCTTTAAGCTTTCGGCGCCGCCTTACTCGTAAGTTAGGTTTGACACCCCGATGATGATCAGTTGATGATCGGTGCCAGAAGCTCGAGTTCGACTCGGAGTTGTCCATGCCACTGACAGTACAGCCCTGCAACATTTAAGAGCCATCTGGATGAGCCCTGGTGACATTAATTCCCACTACAGGCGCCCTAGGTCTGATTTAGGGTCTATGAGTGCGCGACTACTTGCTCTTGTCACGTCTACTTGACTTTAAGTGCTGCCGTGACTTACCTCTATCCTGAGTTTTATCTGTCTTCTCTTTCCTGACAAAGACAGTGATCACTTCAGCCATGGCCGATTCAGGGCATTGCATCCATCCAAACCCGGACATAGCAGGAATTGGGGTTAGCCTGCGCGCTCCATAAACGACTTGCGTTATTTGTTGACCCGCCAACTCCACAGGTTCGCACCAATTTCTACGCGACGATAGTCCTGATTGCTCTGACACCGGAGAATAAAGACACGGCTGAACTTATGAACCGGTTATATGAAAACTCTGTCTTTTACGGCCTCGCTCTCGTCTTGACCGCCATCATCCAGACTCTACAAGAGCAGCTGGACCTGTATCATGCTATATTCGTGATGCAGATCATCTTCTCCCTCAACTTTGTCTATTCATACGGTATGGTTATTGACAACTTAGACACCATTCTCAAACCACTGATGGGGTAGTACGGGAACGCAGGCATCAATAAGTTCATTCGAGGTCCCAACAGCAATTCCCCCGAGTCCCGGGTCAAATTCCGCCGAATGAAAGTCATCATTGCAATCCAGATGTTCACTACTATTATATTCACCATCTGGTTGCTATATGTATGGGTCAAAGATGACCACTTTGGATCGCAACCAGAGTGCAATCATCTTGTCAAATACGTCTTCTTTTTTGCGAACGTCCGTGCAACAGAGACTTGGCTCCGAGTCTTGTTCATTATCTACCTCGTCTTCTTCTCTTGCACGTTATTATTCCGGTTCATCTTGATTGTTTTTGTCTATGTGGACCGCTACCACGAGCGACAGGATGTGAGACGCATATCAGGGCAGGAAAATGACCTTCAGAAGGTGTATGCGTATTCGAAAAAGGTCCTTTATTTAGGGTGAGCTTCGAGCAAGTCATCAAAGCATGAAATGTCTAATCTTCTCCATTAGCTCAGCGACATATGGTGTTACGACTTTGGAGTTGATCGTACGTTCTAGATCTGTCTCAAGTGTCGATCGTCAAAGAAGGCATAGCACTAAGACAGATTCCAGGTCCAGCGGAATCGTGTAAACATCGAGCCTGGCGAAGACGCTTGGGGCTTTGGCCAAATCATTGCCCTTGTTCTGATTTTGGGATTTGTCGTTGATATCGTGGTGACCATTCGTGAGGGGTACCTAAGGAGTCAAAATAGGCTGCCTCCTAATTCTGAGTGAACTCTTCTCTTTCTCTTTCGAAGCAGGTCATTGGTGAGACCAGGATTTAACATAACACTGTTTTACATCCGTGTTTCGGGATCAAATCCTCTTAGCGGTGACCCGGGTCCCGTATTTCTAAAGGCTAAGCCAAATGAGTTTACTTGAACACATGGATACCCGCTCCGGTGGCTGTGAGATGAAGCCATAAATTCCAAGTGATTTTATAAAAGAGTAGGATGAATTTACAGGAAAGAAGTGAGCGAGAGCCCAGCACCTGCTGGATGATGGACTTTTCGGGGGATTCATATCAAATTGAGTACTACGCGTACGGGCTTGTCATTAGTCGTTACACAAACATTCAACTGATCTTATCCTTATTTTGACCACTTTTACTCTACACCGCAAGGGCAAAGAAATGCCCAGTGTTACTACCATCTTACCTGCTTCATCGCCAGCAGCACCCTTTCCTTCATCCTCATCCGGATCCTCCACCTCTTCCAGTCAGCCTGTCTCGCCCTGCCTTGGTCATCCTTCCGTCCTTGCTAATTGCTTTACACAGCCATGCTAAACGGGCCAGCGAAACCTTTAGAAGACATGTCAGTAGTAGAGATCAAAGAACGAGCGATTCAGCAAGCACAGCGTGCAAGTCGAGGCGCTTCGGCACTTTCTCTCATTCGTTCTGCCAAGGGTCAGATCTCCCTTGCCCAGTCGTGCGAAAACGCCGGAGACTTCAAGGGCGCTCTCAGCGCCTTCACAAAAGCAGCGAGCCTCGCCCAGGTTTTCATGGATACTGAGGAATTCAGGGCAGAGAGTGCTCCGGGAAAGCGAGGCGTGCTATGGAAGGAGCTTACAGACTTCCAGCAGGTAAGTGGCACCCTTCCTACCTACGCTTTCTTGCATCTCAATCTTCCCTTTAGCGCGAAGGTAGCGACCTTATGCAACGCGCGCATGCCATAGAAAATAGACTAACTCAAGCAGAGAGGTCTGCAGCCCAGCGTCCGTCTCTGACTGCGTACATCTCCTTACATGTCCTTTCCAGACTTTATGGTCATCATTCGCCGCCCTCGGAAAATGGTGTACAAAAAATTTCTGGAGGAAGCATCGCCGACCGAATGCGATCGTTGCAAGATGCGGGCTTGTCAGTGAGCACCACCAAACGCGTCTCCAAGGAGCTGCCATCCACCACCTCCACCACCTTGGCATTACCCCTTTCGCCAACATCCACCTCATCGGATAGCACGCGAACAATCCGAAACTCTCTGCATTCACTTGGATTATCATCACCCCCCATCACCCATAGTGCATCGGCATCATCAAAAGTCTCGTCTCCGCCACCCACATCCCACTCATTCGTATCCCCCTCAGCCCTTGGCCCTCCATCACCAACTTCCTCGACCTCTTCATCGCCGCGCACGTCCTTTCTTACTCCTGTTGAGTTCTCCCAAACTTTCCCTTCCATCGATGAACTCGAGGAGATCGATAGTCGACGAGTTGTGGCCGATACCGGCGCGCGTGTAGATAGCACGAGCAGCAATGGTACTCAACGGCCCGGTAGTGTCCATACATCTGGTGACCATTCTCCTTATGCTGCCGCCAAGTCCTTTCCTGTCCTTCCAGTTGACCTTGGCCCTCGCCCATCGAGTACACCCATCACCCCCGTCGTCGATCATTTCGCGAGTCGGCCAGCGTCGCCTGCAAAGCGGGCTCTCGGCATTCGTGGATCCGGCTCGCCACGTGTCTCTTCTGCAGACCTCCAGGTTAAGAGCTTGGCAGAACCACGCGAGCTGCACGATTATATTTACCGGCATGAGCTCAAGGTCCTTATACTCGACGTGCGCACACGTGAAGACTTCGATCATGAACACATTCGGGGTGATGCCGTCGTATGTATTGAGCCCTCCGTGCTCCTCCGTGACTGGTGAGCTCTCGTTCTTCTTTTCCCGGCTCTCTATTTGGGGATGCTGATGGTGGGCACCATGCGCGTTCCCACAGCGTAACTGGCGAGACGATCGAGGATTCGCTCACCGTTGCACCACGTGACGAGTGGGTATTGTTTTGCAACCGCGACAAGTTCGACCTCATAGCAATCTACGACGATTCCTCCGAGTCGCCCGGCCCGCCTGACGCGCCACTCGCTAGGCTAGTGCGTGCGATATACGAAACTGCATTCCGTAAGATCCTCAAACGCGTCCCCGTGTTGCTCGCTGGCGGCATCAATGCGTGGAAGCGTGAATTTGGTGAAGAAGAGCTCGTGAAAGCGGAACCGCCGTTTGTGCCTTCTCCAGTACCCATCTCTTCAGCGGCACCACAGGCTGCAGAGGTGTATGTCCCACCATTGCCGCGGCCGCCACCGGCCCCGCTTTCTCATGCGCCGCGCATCTCGTCAACAGGTGTTGCCCCGATGAGCCCCACATCAGATGCGATCCGGGCTCTGCCACCAATACCACGCAGTCCGTTGCCGAATCGGGTGAGAGACGGAACGGATTCGATGCCCAACACGCGACCCCCACCGCCTCTGCCGGACAACCGCCCGCGCTCCTCTGTCGATCAAGGACCCGCCTCGCCACGGTATAATATCTCAACCGAGTATTCTTTCTTGCGGTCCACTGACCGTATCTCCCCTTTCTCTCCATAGTGTCCCTGATCCCCGTGAGGTCCGTGACTTACCTGAGGAGCCTATTCGCCGTATCCAACGCAAGCCCACTATGACCCGCCCGCCCTCCATTTCATCACTAAATGCGTACCCTCGAACCATGTCTGAAGGAGTTCGTTTCTGTTTTCTTTTTCTTTCCACTTATTTGTCCTCACGCTTTCGGGTCATCCAGGTCTCCTCCCCCACGATACCACATACCATGGCCAACGGCTCCATCCAATACCCTCAGATTGCCCGCAGACTGGTTCCCAACAACACTGGTTCATCATTCAATGCCTCTGCGATCGACTATGGCCTCGTGTCACCCCCTCAAGCGACCTTCCCTCCATCGTCATTCTCACGCCGGCGCTCAGACTTCCAGGACCAGTCGCAGGAGGCGCTCGCGCTCACAGGAGCTGCATTCGCCGGACGCACACCTATTGATTATCCTGACCTCTCAACGCAGCCTATCCTTCGCCCGCCGCCCATTGCCGCATCCCCGAAGGACCGTCCACGGACCCACGCACATTCGTTTTCGTCACCCCCGACGGGTCCTCCGCCGCCAACGATCCCTTCGGAATACCCAGTGACATATTGGCCGGATGTGCAAATAGGTACAATGGGCCTGAAAAATTTGGGGAATACATGTTATATGAATTCGACTATTCAATGTTTGAGTGCGACTGTCCCCTTTGCACGGTTCTTTACAGGTGGGTTTTCATTTGTTGCGACACGAGTATGGTGAAAAGGTGCTCATCGTATCTTCGGTCCTGGCAGATGGTCGGTGGAAGAGCGCTGTTAATATGGTGAACCCTCTAGGCACCAAGGGCAACCTTGTGCGCGCGTTTTCTAGTATATTGCATGAATTATGGCATAGTGAGATGCCGTACATTTCGCCCTTCCCATTCCGCGTACGCATGTACCCGTCTGTCCTTTTCACGAAAGGAACTAATCCACAGACTTTTGCATCAGCGGTCCATCTGTCTACACGCTCCGCAGTTCGGCGGTTCAGAGCAACATGACTCGCAGGAATTTTTGAGTTTCTTACTTGACGGGCTACACGAGGACTTGAATCGTATTCTCAACAAGCCGGTCCATGAGATGACGCCCTCTCGGGAAGAGGAGCTTGAAAAGCTCCCGCAACAGATCGCGAGCGAGAAGGAGTGGAAGATCTACCGCATGCGGAACGATAGCATCGTCGTTGACTTTTTCCAGGGGCAATTTCGGAACCGGCTAGAATGCATGACGTGCCACCAGGCGAGTCGTGTTGGCGACTTATCTAGCATTGCAGCTGACGGAGGCATTTGTTGATCCCTGTAGACATCAACCACGTATAACAGTTTCATGTATCTTTCCCTGCCGATACCAACGACCAAGGGCAACAAGGTTGACATACAACAATGCCTCGATGCGTTTGTCAAGACCGAAGTCATGGAAAAGTCAGACGCGTGGTACGTATAAATGAATCGTTCTTAGTGTGCTCTAGATCGTGTTAAAAAAAACCCGTGATAAGGAACTGCCCACGATGCAAAGCGCTCCGCAAAGCGACCAAAACACTCTCCCTTTCCCGATTGCCGCCCGTACTACTCATTCACCTCAAGCGCTTCTCATTCAAAGGCCCATTCACGGACAAGATCGAAAAACACGTCGACTTTCCACTCAAAAGTCTCGACTTGACGAACTACATGCCCCCGCCACTCCCACCAGGCGTCGACCGCATGGGCACGCAGATTTACCCACCCGATGATCCCCGCTCGCAGATACCTCCGTACAGATATGACCTGTACGCCGTGACGAACCATTTCGGCAGCCTCAGCAGCGGGCACTGTACGTGTTTGTTTGGCACTTGACAAAATACGCATCGGAGTCGATCACGTGATATATTTTCCAGATACCGCTTTTATTGCCTCGAGAGGGGGCTGGCTATATTGCGACGATAGCCGCGTCACACTAGCCAACGCGAAGGAAGTCGTTGTAAGTCGCTGATTTTTTTTACCTTCTCCACTGATTCGACGCAAAATCGTTACCACAGGGAAAGCCGGCATACGTCCTGTACTATAAACGGGTTAAACCATGAAAATACTCCCCCATGCTACATTTACATCACCCTTTGTTGTTCTCTCTAGCTCCTGCTTTCTATAGCTTTTTCACTTTATTTCTCTTCTCTCCTTACTGCCCACGTGTATTTTGCGTCCATCTTACACTCAAGCGTTCATGATTATTGTTACACAGGACAAAAAACAATGTAATCGTACAATCCCTCCCGCAGTTGTACCCTATTACTCTAAAGAACAAAGAAAAAACAAGAGAATGGTGAAAATGATAGAAAGATACCAAGACATGTAAACCATCAATGGCTAGGATGAGAGACCGTTTGTGTGCATGTGTCCGTTGGTAAGAGGCATCTGCGTCCGACCCTCAAAGTGGCATCTGTGGCACGCGAACGCCCCCACGCGCGGCAGTGGGTGGAAAAATGGAGAGAAAGCCGTCTTGCAGTGCGCGCATTGCGGGTCTGTGCCGCCATCGTCGCCTGCGGCAGACCCAGAAACTGCCCCGTGCCCGTTGAGCACGGCCGGATCCTTCTCCTCCAGGACAAGGTCCAGCCGCCGCGCCTTGCGAAGGAGCGCATGTAACTGCGTGACTTGGGCTTGTTTATAGGTGTTGCAGTACACCTGGAGGGCTGTCTACGTTTTGAAGATGGGTACACGTCAGTGATGGGGGGGAAATAAGGGGGGGGAGAGGAAGCACACCTCGCCATACTCATTCGTCTCACAAATGTCGAGGAGAGGGCGTCGGCTTCCCTCGTGCTCTTTACAGCGTACAACGGAATACATTGTACCCGACGCGCCGTTGAAGGAAACCGGGGCGCTGATCTCACGCTTTGCGGATTTAGTCTTCGCGAATGGGGGGGTTGCCGTGAGTACAGGTTGTGATTGCCCATGAAGATTACGGAAGGCTTACTGCTTGGATCTCAAAGCCAAACTTATACCCGCGGGACCATGCACATGAGACGTGGTACTCGGCTGGACAGTCACTACACCGGACGACTGCGCCACCAACTTGGTTGCACAAGGTACATCGCTAGGTTGCGTAAGCTCGCATTAACAACACGCCAGGAAGCAAGTGGACTGCTACGCACCGTGGCCCAACGATGCGTGGGAATCGTGCTGATACCCTCGACGGCCCGCAGACGTTTGGCGTTGGAGAATGATACTTCGGGTACGAACACCGCACAAGCGAGATGCACCCAACCCTGACCCTCAGTAGGCTTGCAAACGCGCAGGAACGAGTCGGCTGGTGGGTAAATTGTCTTTTTGTCGCGGTCACGCTTGGGCCTAGCACAAAGTACGCAATCGGGATTCTGCGAAAATAAGGCCAATGAACATAGGATGAATGACGTAGACGTACGAGCGAGGCCTCCGCAGTCTTTTCGTTTTGGCAGAGGTCGCATGTCCAGGACTCTACCGAACCAGGATCGACAATGCCACACGCACCTAAGTGTGTGAAATATGTATTAGGGCACCGGGATGACCTGCATTATAGGTTCAAAAATGCTCACCGGAATGGACACGTGTCTGGCATTCTTTACACTTGAAGACCTTGCCGGAACCGTACTTGTGACACGCGAGACAACGATGCTGCGGTGCGCCATTACTTGCCGCCGATGGTGGCGTGGACGGGACCGACCCGGTAGTCTGCGTCGCCAATCCTCCACGCTTAACACAGGCATACAGCCTCTGATGGAAGATTACACGCACCTTTACGCGCTTGCCATTCGATCCCGGGAGCGGTGTGCCCTCCCTCTTCTCAGCCTTACCCTGCTTGGCTGCAGCCGCTTCTTCGCGGATCGGCCGAAGATGGTTCAGATCTGCGTACTTGCGCCAAGAGATGCCGCACGCGTCGCACAGCACCGCCGTCGGCAGGCCCTTTGGCGCCTTCCACCAAAGCTTGGTGTCGCGTGTTCGACATGCGCCGCACGAGGCATGAGCTTTACTCGGTGCGCGTACAATGGAGCCTTCCGAATCTGAGTCGTCCGCAGAGGGGATGGTGTGCGCAGACGGAGGTGGCGTTTCTGAAGAGCCAAGCAGACGCCGGCGGCGGTTCTCTTCGCCAAGTTTCATGCTATGGTGGGCGTTAGAGTCAGATCGACTCGAAGAGAAAAGGTATGGAAATACTTTTTCCAGTGCCCGTAGTAACGCACAACCTCATAGATCGTGCGCGTGCCAACTTCATCGCGGACGGTACGTAGCTCGGCGCCGTGCGTCAAAACAGCATCTTCAAACGCAGCCTTCTCGTCGTCGTCCCATTCCCGGTCGGCATAGCGTGTCTCGGAGCTCTTCCACTGGCACCACGACCACAATGAGTTAACGTGGGTAAGGGTCATGTATAAAAATACACTGCGTACCTTTTCGAAACGGTACACATTGGACATGCTTACCGCCGAGAAGTCGGTACCAAGTGTATACGCCTCAGAAAAGCGTCGGATGACTTCGGTGAGCCAGTCGACATTGGAGCGCAAGCTCTGCTTATTTGTTAGGCGAGTCTTGCGCTGCTCGACTGCATGGCGCTGTATGAACGTGTGCTTTCTACAGGAGTCATAGAGGGGACTTACGCTCAACGACTGTGTTGGTGAAAATAACGGGTTGAGGTGAGCGGTGTGAACAGAACGAATGAGATGGTACAGCACGCTCACCTTTCGCGTCGGACATCTCGTGTATGAGACTCAAAACCTCTACCGTCGCCTCACCGCCTCGCTCTTGGATATCTTAACTTGCGCTGTGAATTCACCGCCAAAACCTGAACGGGATGAACGGCTCGTACCTGGATCACGTGGACTATCCTTAGCGGGTATGAGCGCTTGGTATTTTGTGCCAGCTCGTGTGGTAGCCCGGGGGAATATGAGATCATCGGGATCTGGAGAAGAGGACACAACGCATCTCAGGAACGAAATCCAAAGGGTAATCCCTGTGGAGCCACCTGAGTGGGTAACTCACCAAGGGTATCTTCAGCGACGGTATGCAATCTGCACCACATCACGTCAGCATGACTTATCGGAGAAATCTTAGTGGATGGAAGATGCGGACCCAAAATATCGGAACGGCCACAGGTTGAAGTGACGGACCGGAACGTTCTCCTCCTTCTCCGCGAGTGTGCGGTCCTTACGCGGCCGCCCGCGGCCCCGCGCTGGGGGTGCGTGGGATTTCGGTTTTACCGTAGGTGTTGGCGCGTGCCGTACGTCATGCCCCTCAACGGCCTTTTCGTGTGCACGCGAGCACGGCCCACATGTCCAGCCATAACCGCGCGTGGGCTTAGCGATAAGTGGTGGTTGCACGCAGCCCATGTGGAAGAACGACTTGCAACGATCGCACCGGACGGTTTCTTGTCTGTAAAAAAAAAGGTAAAGAAGAGTGGCGCTGTTGAGAAGAGCGTCGGGAAGAGATGCCGCGAAGGACAATAGACGTACGGAGGGCACCATTTAGAACAGGTGTCACAGTTTCGGAGGGCATCAGTCAAGTCTGGCACAATTTCCTTCTCTGCTACCACATATTCGTAACGTAAGGTGAGTATTTCGCGGATGTGCGCGGGCACTTCCAAGAACACATGATCAGCTTTCTCTGCCGGAAGGGACGGGACAGGGGCGCTACGCACAGTTGCGGACATCATTTGACTGAATGACCTCAAACTCCTTCTTAATGTATGGGTCGAAGAGACGGTTGAAGTAGAATCTATCCGGGCGCTTCTTCCAACCGGCTAAGTCCGTAATCTTGTCGCGATGCACAACGTAGCATTTGGAACGCAGTTGGGCAACATCGCAGATCTCAGAATAGATCGCCGCAAGGAGAAGCCGTGAGTCAGCCACGGGACGGTCGCTCACGTCCGACGGGCGGTAATACCACGCGAGGCGGACGCGCGTGTACATTTGGGCGGGCTCCTTGCCTTTGCCCTTGTGTGGGGGGTGCGCACCCTCCGCAGGGAGGAACTCCATGATTCGCGCGACGGAATATGGCGTGCCATCGCGGATGGACCAGCTGGGAGAACAGTAGACATGGTCTTTAATTTGTGGATCGTAGTGGGGAAAAAATTGGAAAA
>QFDW01001483.1:0-10122 GCA_003315895.1 Lactifluus rugatus | reverse complement strand
CCCCCCCATCTGTCGTTCCCATCCAGCCATGGTATTGATTATTTCCCATCCCTCAGAGAGGACGAGTGTGTCGATCCTTATCTTCACAAGATTCATCCTGTCGACGCATCATCACCCGCCCGAAAGGCGATCCTCGTCACGCTTCCCAACTCGCCTTGGGAAAGCGAGCACAACATCCCTCCTACGCCGCCCTTTACCTCACGGCCGAGTCAGCGCGACCGCCGCGTGTCCGTGCAGACACTCCCCGTACACATGATGCTACCCACACAACCGTACCGCTCCTCTTTCGATAAGGGAGCCGTATGGGAAGACGAGTCGGTGTCCTCTTCCGGTGACCAGTCGATGGACGACGATTGGCGTCAGTTCCGCGTAGAGTGGATCGACTTTGACGGGGATTATTGAGCCCTCTCCATGCATCCATCTCACTTGGGTTCGCGGCTCTTCAACCCTCTCACCCTACCCCATTACACCACACCACACACCCGAAAGGATCGCACACGCAGCCTTGATCCCAATTTTGGCTCGGAATTCGCGAGGCATTTCTCCTCTTCGTCCATCAAAGTCCCGCGCACCCTGTCCTATTGTCTTTTTTGTCCAGTCATCACGTCTTTAGATGGGGCTCCATTCCATTTCTGTCGCTGTTATAATTTACATGTACTCTACTTCCTCTGCCAGGACAGAGACTAACACTTGACGTGTCCTTTGTTCTCCGTGGCATCGATTTCTCTTCCGGCACCTTCCATTTTGTTCGTTGCCCTTCCCACTGTTCATTGTATGTACACCCAGATAAAGTCCCGTTACCATTTGTAGTAGTTTTGTCGATCTAGGCCCAGGATGGTTTCTCCCGTAGTTGTAATCTTATTAGTCATATGACCCCAAACTCGTGTTTATCGTAACATGACTATTTTTGTTGTTTCTCTCCACACGCTCAGCCTCACAAAATTGAGCCCGATTCAACATTTGCAAGCGATGAGCACCCCTCGAGGCATTATCCCCCTTTAGAAAATGCTGAGTCATCGAAACCCGCGGATGTATTTTCCCGGAAAAATCTTTTTTGAGCGCCAACCCATGGGTTGTTACCCGGCGTACGTCTAACCAAGAGAGAGAAAGCGATCACCCTTTGTTTTTAGCGATGATATATGATAACCTCATCCCTACGACAACGACTCTCCTTTACGGCTTTTTTCGCAGAACAAAAAATAAAGGCGTTCGCCTCCGCCGAGAACTCCGAGCGAAAAAGCGAAGAGAATCTATTTTAACCTTGGTAAGTACAAGTACCTACGAAATTACCCGCGGACGCCCCAACCTTTTCTTCTTGAAAGACTCGGAGGCAAGGATTGAGGGAATTCCTTTCCTAATAAAGTCAAAGTTTACAACAATGCAATGGACTTGTCCTTGGAACTACCCCTGCATGGCTACATACACACCTGCCGCCCTGCGCTGGCGTCTCGCGAAGAAGATCGGGAAAACCCGACTCGGACTGACTCCCCTCGTTTTCTTTTTTTTCTTTCTTTGGTCCGCGCCGTTGTCGATGGATGGGAACGCCAGTGCTTACAGTAATGACTCGGAACACGATCGAATGAACATGTACATAGATAGAACATAGTTCAAACATCATGATACCACAGTATACAAATACCGTGACTTGTAGCTGGCGCCCCTCATCGCGACCCCGACGACGCTTACTATCTTCCCCCACTTTGCCTTCAATTCAACGAACAATCTTCAAGTGCCCTGGCTGACCTGCACGCAACCCCTGGGCTGGGGACAACCTTTCATCCGTGCATCTATCCATCTATCCATCTATCGCTCCCCCACCGGGCCTGCCGCCGTTTTTTTCCCTCACATGCGTCCTGGCCGCGGTCCCACCCTTCGGCTGATGCCCCGCTAGAGTACACGCACGCCCGGACTACTGCGGGGGGGGGGCCGGTTTGGGCGCTTTGCGGTGCGGGAACCTTTTCTGTGCGGCGCGGCCATAACCTGGTACTTGTAGAGCTTTTTTTTTGATTCGCAAATGGATAACGCGATATATGTAACAATACAATTGTGGAATGTCACGATGATCCTACGGTTTTTTTCGGTGCACGATTCGCGTTTGCGTGCGTTTGCGTGTCGGTACTACCGCCGTGGCGATGTGCTTTCAAGTTGGCCGATGTGGAGGGCAAGAGCGACTCGGACGTGTTCTCTATGGGCGAGAGTGCGATGTATTCGAAGGAGAGCAAGCATGGAGATGTCCATTCTGCATAATAGTATGGCATGGATGGCACTTCCGTCGTAACCCCTCTGTGCGGTTCTCGACATTTTGAACTTGCCGTACCAAAGAGTATAGACAGTGTGTGCCTGGGCCCAGCCTGAGGTTGGGCGAAATTGAGATGGGAGAAACGGACGGCTTGCCTGCTGTCTGTGTAGTACAAGAAGAAGAATCAGAGCGGTGATGAGAGATGGTAAATACTAAGGAATAGTGCAACTTGCCCCCCACACCTGAGCAAACCTAAATTACCTAATCCGAGCCCACTGAACCGCTTTTTATTTGGCCGTAGTTGTGTCCAATTTATAATAAATGAATGTTAACGACAATACAAAATTTCCCCCTGCTAACCAAAAGGCTGAGGGACTACTAGTAGACAGGTGGTAGTCGTAAAGGAAAACGGCATTTAGTGTTATCATGATCATGAAGGGCTGAAATGAAAGAGCCGTTTAGCCTTTGCATCAATGCCGTTACAACGATTCTTCGAACCTTATGTGCTGTGTGCACTTTGCATCTTGCTCCTTGAGTAGCTGCATAACCTTCCGGGATCCAGTTCCTGCTGCCACTTGGAACACAGACCGACCGTCATCGGTCCGATAATGTGGGTTTGCCGCTCGTGCAAGAAGCAATTCCACAATGTCGAGATGACCACGCTCTGCTGAGATATGCAGGGGTGTCCAACCGTTCTGTTCCGTGGCATTCACATCTGCGCCACAATCAACCAGCAACCGCGCGATATCAGTATGCCCGCATCGCGATGCGGTGTGTAACGGAGTCCATCCAAGAGCGTCTCGTGCATCCACCTCGGCGTCGTGCTCGATAAGCAAGCGCAAAATATTGAAGTGTCCCATTTCCGACGCGAAGTCTAGTGGCGTTCTCTGGGCCGCATCTCTTGCGTTGACATCCGCCCCCCGTGTGAGAAGCGACCGTACAACCCCAAGCTTACCCTCTTCCGCCGCAGTGTGCAGTGATCTTTGTTCCGTATCGCCGTCATCATCATCATCATCATCCTCAGTGTCGTGCAGTACTATATCCAATGAACTTAAGCATATCTTGTTCTGAACATTCTCGTCTTCTTTGTACTCGGCCAGGAACTTTGCAACCTTTGTTTTGTTACTGGCCGATGCCAAGTCTACCGCAGTTTTATCGTGGTAATTTCGCGAGTCGATATCCGCGCCACGACTGAGCAACAACTTCACAATCTTGAGATGTCCGAAAAACGATGCTGTGTGTAGCGCAGTCCAGCCCTTGTAATCGATAGCATGCACATTCGCTCCCGACTCGAGTAGGAAGTGTACCAATTTGACATGCCCATTTCCGGCTGCCCTATCGAGCGGTGTCTCATGCAGGTTGTCACAAGGATCGACAATTGCCCCACGTTGAACGAGCAACCGTGCCACGTTTATGTGGCCACTAGCCGAAGCCATGTGCAGGGGGGTCCAAAGCTTGTCCGTCTGTACGTCCAAATCTGCGCCACAGTCTAGCAAATGTTGTATGACGTCAAGATGTCCGCATTGTGCCGCGTAGTGCAACGGGACCCATCTTTTGTTGGACCGGGAATTCAAGTCGGCACCTTGATCGATTAAGAAGCGCACAACATCAACATGCCCCCTGGCGGATGCCAGGTCCAATGCAGCCTCCCCGTTACCGTTCCGAACGTCAACATCGACACCAGACTGAAGTAGGAACTCGACGGCGTGAAGGTGCCCTCCATGGGACGCTGAGTGTAACGGAGTCGAGCCCATGTTGCATCTGGAAGATACATTTGCACCATTCTTGTTTAGGAACCGTGCGATATCAACGTCCCCGAGCCCTGAGGCCTGATATAAGGGAGTTTGACCCTTGCCATCCCGGACATCGACCGCTGCACCACGTTGGACAAGTAACTTTACAATCTCCAGGTGTCCAATCGCTGACGCAAGATGTAGCGGGGTCAAACCGTCTTCAGTTTTTACGTTCACCTCTACATCGTGGTCCAGCAACAGCATCGTGACCTCCATATGTCCCCATCGTGCCGCATAGTGCAGCGGAATCCAGCCCCCTTCGCCCCGACAGTCTACAATTGCGCCACGCTGGAGCAGCAGGGTAGCAATTTCCGTCCGTCCGTCCGCTGAGGCCAAATGAAGTGGAGCGTGACTCTTCGTGGACTGCGCGTTGACATCAGCATTATTCTCCAGGAGGAACCGTACGATATCGACGTTCGCTCCTTGCGATGCTTGATGCAAAGGAGTGTTGCCTTCGTAATCCAGGAAATCCACTTCAGCGCCATGCCGTAGCAGCAAACTTGCGACCTTCATATTCCCTGCAAAGAACGCCGCCCGCAGTGAAATCAAGCGAATCCCACCACTCGCATTTACATCTGACGGACGAATGAGGAGAAGGTGCTCTGCAAGGTCATGGAATCCACATAATGCCGCATAGTATAGCGGAACTGCTTCTGGACGCGTCGGATGCATCGTCGACATGTGTTGTGCCCAAGGACGGTCAATATCGTATACCCATACCCATGCAGCAAAATGAGGTTTATCCGGGTCGAAGAGGAGCTTCATTATATCTTGTATCGACGATGATACATCATCGAATTGAGCGTGATCGACCCAATGTCGAGCAGCATAGTGTACCAATGGGAAATCCTCGATCGTCGTTTTGTCAATGCAGTCGTCGAGCTTAAGCAGGATACTGAGGCATGCCTTCGCGAGAATGGTGTGCGCGGGACCGGGAAGAATGTGATAATCGGGAAGATCGTTTCCCAAGGCGGCAAGGTGATCGGAAGTCAGGAATTCCTTGACTGAGAAATGCGAGAATTGAACAACTTTTGAGCCATCCACATTCACCACCGATATTAAGCTCGAACCGACAGAGAGAACAGCCTCCTCTGCATCACACGCTACGCGCCAACCGACGTCATAGGTCGGGAGCGCACCAGGTTCAAATCGTACGGCAAGAACTTCGGCAAGTTCCGTGACGAGCAGAGGACGAATCGATACACTCAGGCATTTGAAGAGACGCTGAGCGTATTTGCGTTTTGGCTTTTCAATGGAAAGTAATGCGTGCTTGTACGTCTCATTCAACGTCTCCGGCAATTCCTTGAGAGCATCCTTGATACTCGCAGGAAGATTGTGACGTAGAGACTCCAACTGACAATATGCCCATCGAAACCTACATAGTTCAATAAGTAATCTTTCATAAGGGATATTGATATGTTACTTACATCCCGTCCGCTTTCTCTGAGAGGACTCTGATGACTAGTCGCTTATCCTGCTCTCTCCACCTCCGCATCGTTTGGTCAGAGCGAACGATTTCCGTTACGTACTCGACGATGTCTTGCTTTTGCCCGCTTTCGTCATGAAGGCACACTCGAAGACTTGCCAAAGGCTCGAGGACAGTGTGGATATCGATTTCAGGACGGCTCGTAACAACTATGTGAACATTCGGAAATTGCATCTCGACGAGCTCCTTCATGAGCTTGAGCACCTTTTCTCGTGCAGTTGGCATTCCAGAGATATTTGGACTTTCGTCCAACGCATCTATCATGAAGTAGATTGGTCCCTGTCCAGGATGTTCGAGCATTTTCTTTAAGGTTTTTGTCAGTGCGCTGTCAGCGGGGTCCTGGATGCCGCTGTCATGTGCTGCATATAGCTGGGAGAGTACGTTATAACATGGATTCGACTGGGCAGAGAGCTGCGTGAGAAGAGAAGAAAGTAGGCCGTTGAGGTGCTGCTTCTTGGCATCTCTGAAGTCAAAATAATAATATGCCATGGAGGCTAACCCGGCCGCACGCAAAATTGCAACCTCCTCGATAATCGCAGAGCTGGTCAAGACCTGAGTACTGAGTGGTCGTGGATGAGAGAATTGATTAAAGACGTACAGGAGTATACTTTTACCGGAGCCAGCTGTTAGAACACAATTAATCAAGATTTTGAAGATGCGAATATAGAGATGACCATACGCTTTCCATAGATCCATAGCAGAGATCCCCCTTTTTTCCATTCGGAGAAAGCATCCCCCTTCAAGAACCAAGTTGCTGTCCCAGTCTGGTGGGTTTCACGAGCAATGTTGTGATTTGTCGATGGATTCGGAGGTGACAGCCAGCTTCTGACCTCCCTCTGCAACTGGCCACCTTCGATATGGTGTCAGCCTCGGAAGCTAGTTGGATTAGACGATACGAACGTTCCATCTTGTTTATCGTATTTGTTGTCTCCTGCATATTGACTAAATAGGCCCTTAATCATCTATACGGCTTCAGACGCGTAGAGAACATACCGAGAGCGTTTCGAATTTCACAAATAGATGCTCGACCATCTACAAGACAGTTGCATCAACTCTAATAATCCATCATGAAACGTCACAAACCTTCCATGACTGCCTTCATATTACGCATAAGACCATGGACGACTTGTAAAGTCTGGGCAACGGTCATGCGAGCCTCTTCTTGAGTAAGACGGTCCAGCCTCTGCAGGACAGCTTCAACCTCGCTATCTCCCAATAGCTTCTTTGCGAACTTCTCTGCCGCACATTCAACAAACGTGACATACAGGTAAGGGGATGCTTACTGAACCGTCCCTGCTTGATTTGTTTGGTTGCCAGGGCAAGCACAGAGAGCAACTCAACCATAATCTTGACGAGGATATGTGTCATTGCGGGGGCGGGCGGAATTTCGGTATAGATGTGTAGTCGTTGAAGAAAATTCTGGATGCATTCAAACAGGTCTTCTAATGCGTCATAACTCGCACTAACACCACTAGCAGCCTAACATGCCAGTGCTCAGTTCAGAGATAGTCAGCCGAGGGATGATAACGAAGGCACATACTGCGAGGAGAACACCAATTCCGACGAAGATTGCCTTTGCTGGTGGAAATGGAACCTGATGAAGTTAATCATGAAGCAACGAGGAGGGTCATGAAGGTCGTGGGACGCACGAGGGTAACCGCCTCGCCAAGGGTATCGGATAGTGCGTGAAGGACCTGCACTGCTGGTTTGAGGAAGTTTATGAGCTTCCTATTTCCGTCTCGATATTCTTTGAACTGCTTTGCTCGCTCGTGGAATAATTCCACAACGCCTTCTGGAGAATCTGAGCGTTGAATTCTGTGAGCTAATGGGCTCTGAGCGAGGTCTATCCCTGTCTGCTTGGTGTACTCGTCTAAAGCAGCACCGATAATAAGACGAAAGTCAGATGGAGAGCCTGAGGGTGTTGCAGATGATGTTGTCGAACTCATGAGGCAAGCAGAAGGCTAGTATCACGGTGTTGAGGTGGAATGACAGGAAGGCCAGAGTGATTGGGGGATCAGATCGATCAGGGTAGGGGTAGGGTAGATGAGCTGCCTCGTACCGCCCTCCCAGGCGCAGCTCGCAGATGCGATGCAGGGGTGCGATGCAGGTGGACACGTGACCAGGCAATAGACGCCGTCAACGCGTCAACGCGTCAACTGAGGCTTCACCGGTTCACCACTTCACCCGCAGTTGGCGGTCGCATTCGTGAAAAATCTGACATACAAGGTCATGTCGTGTAAAGATATAGTGTCATCATCTCCCATTTTACGCATTATTTTTAGGCATATGGCCTCACCTAAACAATCAATCAAGGTCGCTCTTTGGACATGGTCTCTGGATTGCACTCCCCTGCTCCGTCTACTCTGGTATTCCCTATCCACGAGCCGACAACGAGAACTGGGAGGCAAAGTCCCTCAGGCCAGCCGCTGGTAGCACCCTTACGTCTAGGCCACCGTTCAAAGATGGGAAACCGGTGTTTTGAGTAGCCACAGGCGCGAGCACCCGTGTTGGGCTGCTTCAAGTTGCGATGGATATTCAACGTAGGATTTTCTACGCAATCTGCTCTGTGAGTTGTAGTTTGGACGCCATTTTACCTACTCTTTGACCCATGCGTCTCGAACAACCCTCGATGGCATAAACTGATCATACCACTTCTAATGGTGGACGCACTCCGTCGGTTCACCTTCCCGTGTATGACCTCAACTCCGACTGGAACACGGAGCACGAGTACTAGCATGCGTGGGCGGGCATGGTATGTTCACCTTTTTTGTGGTTTCACTAATATTACCAATTCCGTTGGGCGCCTGTAACATGGGAAGAGAGTTATGGAACAAATAAAAGTGGGGTGGCGGAACTACAGGACTAGAAGTCCTGAACGACATTGTAATCCCACTCCCATTCCTTCTATACGAGATGCACCATAAGTAGACCCCACACATTTTACTATGATTTTGATTTGGTCAATATATCTTCACGTGTGTTCATGTCAGTCAACTTCTATTTATTCCCCGTTTTTGCCACGTTTCTTTTCTGGGCTGACTGGACAACTCCCACCGCGGACGCATCTGCCGCACCGACAAGAAGGATGAGATCTCAAGAGCAGCGATATGCATATGTTAGAATGTGAGACGCCCTATCTGCACGGAAATACGTTAGAAGGGAATCATATTTGAGTAGCGAAGGCAGACACGCACCTACAGGTGATAGACAGGCCTTGCCTCTGCCTGTATAGCATGGCCTGGACACAGATGGAGCAGATCTAGAGTTGGGAACGAATCATACACTAATCAGAGAGTTGAAGAGTAAATGGAATTTTGCACTGCATCACAGTTTAGCTTACGTCATTCTGCTTGCAGAAACTGACTTATTGTAGACTGTTCCTCAGTTTTCTCTTCCCTCCAGCCGCGGGCTTATTGTACCTCCCCTCGCCTTTTCTCTCCCTTCCACCTTCAACCCACAATTCCAACAGCATTGTCGGTGCTGGTGCCGATTTAGCCACTGCTGTTACGTTCCCATTCCCTGCCTGAACGTTTTCCACTGCCTCGCCAACCCGACCTGCCCATTGGCACCTGGACCTCTCTTCCAACGACTCCTCTCTCCCTCCAACGTCCTCCCTCCTCACACGCGTCTGGCCGTGGTCTACCTATCTGCCATGGATTCACGATTCGTGCATGCTCATGTACAACCGCGCATACGCGGCACTCGAGGTCACCGTCTCGCTTACGCAGACCTTGTGTGCGCTCGTGGCGCTGCTCTTCGACTTGAGCTTCGATTTTAACGAGGGCCTGATAGCGCGAGTGCTGTAGCTTGGTGACGCGATGCAAACACAATGCAGTGCGGCTCGTATATGAAAACGCTACGTTCATCCCGTGTCGCTTCCCGCGCTGCGCTAAGCATTCGCGCGCAACGATCCCTGTGCATTGTATGCTGCGCTTCCCGCACTTGAGAACAGTGTACTCAAGGGTGGTAAGAGCGATGCAGTTGCTGCAGGTCGAGAGGGTGTATAGCATGGATGGCACACCCTGGTGGTTCTCGGTATTGTGGACAGAGTTATTCCTGTAGGCAACGTGCTCGTCGTCGTCGATGAAGCGCATGCAACCGGGATATACGGCCCTGGCGAGGGCCGGACGGTCGCGCTGCTAGGGCTACAGGATTATGTCGTGGTGTAGCTGTACAAATGCAGAGAAGGTATTGGAGAGTAGGGGAGAGCAGTTCCCGAGTCGCGGCAAATTGTCACGATCGAATTCGGGATAGGGGTAGGGAACTCCGAGTCGGTCTCTTGTCTCTGTAGTATAGGAAGAATCGGACTCGGAGCTGAGAACATGAAATGGGATTTCAATCACATCTCGGGTCCATCAGTCTCCTTCTAGCTCCGTGACTTACTTCTATGACCATTTCCAAAATGTGCTATAACATCCTTCACCTGCGCCTACAGACTAATTCGGAGAATGCCGGCATCCGAAATTTCAGCTGTAAACGGCCCTCAACTTTTTCTGAGCTAAGTACTGTATTACCCATTGGCAAGGATATTTTCTTTGTAGGGACCGAAATGTAACGTGGGAGTCATTTTGGTGCCTAATTGAATGCCACGTCTGAGAGCAGAG
>QFDW01001475.1:0-24710 GCA_003315895.1 Lactifluus rugatus | reverse complement strand
CTTTGTTGTATCCTTGTCTCATACTGTGGATCGTGGTGGCTATGATGCTGACAATGAGGGGCCATGCTCAGGACCTCTCAGGCCCACTTCGATGCCGCTGTTGCTAGCGGTACCACCCTTTTACATATCTAAACTCCGACAAGCCATCAACTCAGCATGGCCCTGTCAGCGTGACATTGACCCAAAACTGTACACTCATTTTGAGCAATTTTTCTAAAGAAAAAATCTATGGAACATGTAATTACTACTGTCTAGATTACACAAAAAAATTCTGGTAGAGATCAGATGAGCTGTTGCCAAGTTATTTGAGTGTGACGACTGAGTGGTCCTGACGATGGACTGGTCCAACATAGTATATAGTGTACATAGAAATCTGTGGTAGGGAACTTGAAGTGTATAGTACAGACAAAGTGTAACTGAATCAATTGAGCCTGAGGCATAAAGGGAATGTGGCCAACATGGCACACTGGCAAACAGACATGACAGGCAGGAACAGGTAAGTGGAGTCTGCTATAGTCAACTGAGGGATCAATTAATGTCCAATATATTGACCTATAAGTTGACCTCAACTGTTATCACAAATTATATTAGGATGGTTGAATAATTTGTAGACCCCTACTTATACAGTATGTCAGACAATTTTAAATAACAATACATGAACAATTAAATATTATTCATTTGCTTGAGGGATTATTTCCCAATCTATTTAAACTAAATAGTGATTTCAGCCTGTGTGAACCATTGATAGTTAAAATACAATAGGAAATAATTGATGCTTGCCAGTGGTTAAGCAAGCAACTAGTATTTAATTGTTCAAGTATTTTTATTTAAAATTGTCTGACATATAAGTGATAGACATTAATCAATCCCTTAGTTGACTATAAGCAGACTCCACTTACTTGCTCCTGCATCAGGAAATTGTGCAAAAACTTTTTGACTTTTTGACTTTTCTGAGTAGAAAAGTCAAAAAGTCAAAAAGTTTGATTTTTTACTTGTCAACTTTTTCTCTCCATTGGAATTTTTTGTGTTTTTTGAAACTTTTTCAACTTTTCAACTTTTTTTGGCCAAGGTGGAAAATAATGTTTTGCCCAATTCTAGGTTACTTTTCAACTTTTGTCCCTTTTTGGGCTTTTTCACTTGTACGAGCTTGCACAAGTCCGAAAAAGTTTGCTGCAGGTTTCCTCATGTGACTGCCATGACAGGAAATACGAAATTACAGGGGCAGCCACAAAATGCTGACCCTACACCTGGCTGGCCTCCCAAGCATTTTAGGCACGGTCTACCACAGCGAGAGAGCATCTAACCCTGCCATTCGTTCACTCCTATACTAGTAGCACTAGATCCGATTTTCACACCTAAATGACTCCCTGCATCGGTTTGTATTGGTAGGTGATTTTATACGCTAATGCTATTGCACAAATACTTTTTGCTGGGAGCCACACAAATGGAAGCAGAAAAAGAAAGTAAGAATCATAGGCGAACCATTCAATTGGGTGAGTCAGCACCGGGGGTATACCTCCGAGTCCGAGTCTACCACCGGGGCCATCGCGTGATGGAAGCTTCGTGCCTAGCGTGGGGGAGACCCATAGTTGTTCATCACCGATTCCTAAAATGTGGGATGTCATGCTTTCGGTGGTGGAAAAACGTAAGGAATGAAGTATTTACCTTACGGCATGCCCGGTATAACTCTAAAGAAAGTATGTCGCAGAATTTCGACCCCTCCTCCGTTATATGAACTCGCGAGCAGAAATGACAGTCTGCATGCATTCGGAGAGCTGTCAAAAACTCTTTGCGAATACTCGATGACAAGTCGAGTGGACGCATGAGCTCTTGTTGTATCTTGTTCTTGTTCTGTGTAAGGATATCACTCAACCACTTGGGGAGAACATCATTCTTTGATTCGGTTACATCCCCAGGGAAGGAACTGTGACGGATTGCATCGGGACAGCCGACCCAAAGCTTTGCGGGCCTGGCATGAACTTCAAGGAACGAATCAAGGCAGGCGACAATGTTGTCCCTGCAACGCTTGCGAAAGCGGAGAAGATCGCCGAGTGCCTGGCCTTCGAATAACCGTAATCCTTCTCCAAGAGTTTCAAATGTCATTGGGTAATCCAAGGTGAGGCGAGCGGCCTTCTCCATCTCGGGTATTAGCCCCTTGCTCCTTGCGATAGCGTATATACCGAAGGCCCCGGCGCCGAATTGTTTAGGACGTTGGTGGTGGACCTCGGCACGGATTGAGGATTGAACCGAAGCCATGTCGTATTTCTGACAGGTAGCGAGGAGAGACAATAGCCTGCTCTCAAACCAAGGGATCGTGTGCTGGACGGGGTAAAGCATTGGAATAAGGTAGTTCAGAAGTTCAGAGTCTTCAGGTAATTGGACTATGGGAAGGCCATCGACGACTTCACTACCAGGCGGCTGGGGAAGAGAGAGAAGATGTCTGAAGAATGGTGACGCCATTGACAGTACTGCCTTGTGGACCCGAAAATTGACAAGGTCGGCCGACCGAAGTATTAAATCGGCGTCGGGTACGTCTAAAAATCTAGGCAGAGACGAGCTCATCTTGCTCGAGTCGGATCTAACTTGAGAGATCATTCCTTCCTGCACAAGTAGTAGAGTCGACTCGACCTGTAAAGTTGTCCGATGTCAGTGCCTCAGTCACATCGTGTACCCCTTTACATTCACCTTTTCTACACTTCCAGCAATAGCGGCCTTCAAAGCTGTCCAAAATGTGTGCATTGTCTGGCTAGTTATGAGCGCACAAGCGCATTTCTTATCCTTAGCCTTATCACGAATGTGCAGCGATAGGGTAAGAAGAAATCCAGCAATATTGAAGAGTCCGGGATCATTTCCAATGGACTCGATGTAGCTGTCGAGCCAAAGCGGGATAAGGGAGTGGCTATACCGTGCACAACGTAGATCCGACAGGGTTCCGCGAGCACCGGAGCCCCTAAATTCTGCAAGGTCCGATGCTAGGATGCTTCGAAATCTCTTATGATACTTCCACAGTTCATGAAGAACAGCGCCTGGCATCATATCGAGCTTGTCTTCTAATTCCTCGATAGTCATCGAGGAGGTCAATGTAGCTCGTGCTGCCTGAAATGCTTCTCGTCGAAGTCCGTACTTTTGGGCAAGAGAATAAATGCGGAACGCGTTTTCTGGACTTGTGAACGATGGATTCTGATGAGCAATGTTTCCTCGTATCCAAGCCATTGTGGAATTCATTTCATACTTCTGGGCCACAGATAACAGTTCCATGACTCCTTCGATGGTCGAGGGGAGGATGGGGGATACAGGAAATACGAAGGTGAGAAGGCAGTGTAGGATTGCTCCGGTATCGGATAGCTGGAGCACCGGATGTGATCTTTCATCATGCGTGGTATCGGAGGGATTTAACGTGTCCTGTATAAGCATTCCCAGCTTGGGAGAACAGTTGATGATTGGGAGCCTTGGGACGAAGAAGATATAGTAGTCGCAGGATTGAAGAATGAGATCTGCGCCAGGGTACTTGAACACTATGTTTGCTGAGAGCTCATCTGGAACAATCATGTTGGAATGGAGGTCTCCACTGGCAGAGGTTGTAGGCATAAATTGTGGGTGACACAGAAATCAAACCCTAGCATACCAGCTTCTTATATACTCTTGAGCTATAGTGAAACAGAAGGTTCAGATAGGGGTGTATCGAGGACTCTGGAAAAGGCTGGGGGTCGCCGCGCAGTCATCAGCACTCGCTACGACATACCATAAGGCCACCTCGTGCGAGGCATCTTCCGCTGCGGCGCCGGGACTGCGAGGATGATAACTATATCAGACAGAAACTGAAGGCGTAGGTTACGCGCTGCGGGAGATCCTGATATGTATACAGACGGACGTCAAAAAGGCCCACATGGCATCGATAACAGAAAGTGTCAACAGAAAGTGTGCCATTTGCCGCGCACCAAGTGGGATGTCCCACGCCCACGTGAGCGTGAGCTTCTACGCTGGTGGAGTTTGAAATTTGAAAGGCTCTGCACCTGAGAACGCTTTTCGTGAGTTAACGTTCTTCATGATGGATGTTGAGGATAACCGACGTCTGCTTTCAGAAAGAACCTAATATAATTATCATCAGATTCTCCTCGCTGACTTTTCTCATGATTAACACTCTGCCAACTACGCTGAGCATTTAGGAAACATGCGTGACACAGGTATTACGATGTAGCAGCAAACCCCGGATCAAACAGGAGAGACGAATCAAAACATACATATCACTGAGCGGTGCTGCCTCACCGACTGCGTGGTAGCTGTAGTACATGGCAATAAACAGGTCGGAAAATTCCAACAATATCGGACGCGGAACAAGCGAACTAACAAGCGGCCAGTGCTCCGGATTATACATCAAACTGGACATGGACCTCTGTAAATTGGTATCGATCCTAAGGACACGACGAATGCCCCAGGGGTCGAAATTGTCACGTACTTGACCCAAGCCCGCGCGGGATTTCGGAGACGCAGATATGCTAAGCAAAAACTCGTCCGAAGCGCCACGATATAAGCACTCACCTTACTGGAGTACGACCAAGAAAAGTAGAGAAGAGGGTGGATACATATAACGCCACCATTGGGGTCCAGACTCACGAATACGTATGGCCCAGTCAAAATCAGATCTCATTGGACACACCTATGCCCCGGTAGTCGCGCTCTTGGAAAAGCGGGAATTAACACCTCTTCAGTCCTTGACAACCTCGCCATCCTCGTGTAGAAAACTTTGGACAAGGGGATTTGGGAACCTTGGGGTTTCAAATAGCCTGGCTCCTCTGCAGTGGCACCTTTCGGGATCATATCTCCATTACCTTTGTACCAGTTCTTGCATCCGAAGCCATCGAGATGTCCCATTTCTTGGCGGCAGTGCACGTCTAAACTTGGCCTATCACCGAGAAAAATGCAAATCCGGAGACCAGTAGCACAACGTATCGTCAGAGTGTACTTCATATCATTGAAGACGAACACGATGCGCCCAAGTCCCTCTAGTGCAGACCGCAATACTGGCGTAGGGAAACCACAGTCTGCATCGCAAGAACGCCATTGTTAGCCTATGTTCACCCAGATGAACCTGCAAAATAGCCCCGGACGTCGATCATTGATTCACGAGTGATGTGACTAGACAGTATTTTTGTTTACACATCGCGCCGTTACAGCTGGATTCCTACTGAGCAGCGTTGAGACAGCAATGGATAGCATCGATATGGTTTGCATGTTCACAATGCCCTGTGAGAAGGTCAGCTGGGAGCGCATCGTAGACTGCTCACCATCAAGGGATAGCATGTCCATGACACCAATAAGACAAATACCGAGCAAGACTTGCACCATCGACTCGGAGCGTCATTATACAATTTCTTTGCTTCAATCATCACCCTGAAGTCTCTTTCTCCTACTCTGAGTCGTTGAGTCGAACCTGACTCGATTGCAATATTTGGTAGTAGCCTTGATAGTGCGATTTCTCCTTAGAAGCGAACCTACCTCGCAATAATAGCTCGGACTCCAAAAAGTCAGAGAATACTATATTTGAAGGCGCTCACGTATTCACCGAATCTCTATCTGTAGCGCCTGAGGTAAGGGGAGAGGGGATGACTGAGATCGAGATGGAAGATGGAGGGTATTGTTTAGTCTGGGGGTCACAGTGGATTGACACCGAGGTGAAGAGGATTTGCGTGTGGGAGGCGTGTACTTCTTTGCGTAGCTAATTCGACCTCGAGCTCATTGAGAAGTGTATCAACGAGGAACGAACAGCGTCGAATGAGGGATGAATGGGGAACTCTCTCGTTCGTTCGTTGTCAAAGGCGTCGGACATGAACACGACACTCCCCTATACCACGGAAACACTTTCTGACTACGTAGCAATGCCACGAGGCCATGCCCGTCTATAAACATATGGATTCCCCCGCAGCGATAACCTGCGCCTGCGCCCTTTCCATTATCAGAAGTGGAAGTCACCTTCCTGCGAGTCGCCGCAGTCTCGCTACGTAAACTGCCTTTGCACTAGGTACTGTATGGTACGTCAACCCCTCATAGGCCTCATCCCTATCTGAATCTGTTATTTCCGTATTCAAGATACTAGCGTTTTGATTTCCACGCCACGCACGATTATGCTTACATCCCTTCTCGAGGCCTCCATTCCCAGCATGATCGCTCCCAATGAACCTTCAACAAACACAGTCTTCAACTACCCCGGCGCAGATCTCATTCTTCGCTCCCGCGACTCCCACATATTCCTAGTACCAAAGCTCTACATTATCAACAGCTCTCCCAAGCTAGGAATCCTTATACAGAACACCTTAAATTCCTCCGCCACCGCGCATGATGAAAGATTACATCCGGTGGTCCAGCTATCCGATACTGGAGCAATCCTTCACAGCCTTCTCACTTTCATTTTCCCTGTATCCCCCATCCTCCCCTGGACCATCGAAGAAACCATGGAGCTGTTATCTGTGGCTCAGAAATATGAAATGAACTCCACGATGGCTCACATACGAGGCAGCATCGCTCTTAAGGATCCCTCATTCACAAGCCCAGAGAACGCATTCCACGTTTATTCTCTTGCTCAAAAGTACGGACTTCGACAAGAAGCGCTTCAGGCAGCACGAACTACATTGACCTTATCGATGACTATCGAGGAATTAGAAGAAAAGCTAGTCATGCCAGGTGCTGCTCTTCATGAATTGTGGAAGTATCATACGAGAGTTCGAAGCATCCTAGCATCGGACCTTGCAGAGTTTAGGGACTCTGGTGCTCGCGGCACTCTGACGAGTTTGCATTGTGCCTCGTCCAGCCCGGGCCCTTCCCTTATCCCGTATTGGCTTGATAATTATATCGAGTCCATTGGGGAAACCCCCAATCTCTTCGATCTCGTCGAATTTGAAATCATCTTAGCGCGCCACATTGGAACAGCTAAGGCTAGATGCACCTGTGCCAGTATAACTAGCCAGACCATGCGCACATTTTGGACAGCTTTGACAACCACTGTTCATGGAAGTATAGCGAAGGTGAGCATAATAATGTAAATGATGCGACCGAGCCACTGACGTCGAATACTTTTTCAGGCCGAGTCGGCTCTATGTCTTGTACAGGAAGGAGTGAACTCCGAGTCTCAAGTTAAAGTTGAATTGAGAAACGAGGACTTGTCTCTGTCTCAATCTTTGGACGTACCCAACCCAGATTTGATACTTCGGTCGGCCGACCTGGTCAATTTTCGGGTCCACAAGTCGGTTCTGTCTGTGGCCTCATCATTCTTCCAAGATCTACTTTCTCTTCCCCAACCCCCTGATAGTGAAGTTGTTGACGGCCTCCCCATTGTCCAATTATCTGAAAACTCTCAACTTCTGAACTACCTTATCCCAATGCTTTACCCTGTCTGCCCTGTGCTTCCTCGGTCTGAGAGCGACGTATTATCTCTCCTTGCTACCTGTCAGAAATATGACATGGTTTCAATTCAATCCCTAGTCCGTTCCGAAGCCAGCCGGCGACCTTCTCCCAACCAATCGGAGGTCTTTTGTATATACGCCATAGCAAGCAGCAAGGGGCTAATACCTGAGATGGAGAAGGCCGCTCGTCTCACCTTGAATTACCCAATGACATTTAAGGCTCTTGGAGAAGCATTGCCATTATTCAAAGACTGGGCACTGCGAGATCTTCTCCGCTATCGCGAGCGCTGCAGGGACAACGTTGTCGCGTGCCTTGAGTCGTTCATGGAAGATCGCGCCGGGCCCTCAAAGATTTGGGTTGGTTGTCCCAACATCTCACGTCTCTTGAGCACAGCAAGGGGCACACAAGTACCATTCGAGGATACCCTCCCCAAATGGCTACGCGAGGTCTTTTCACAGAAAAAGAACGAAATGCAAGTGTTTACCCAGCCAATCACCAGCCCTTCGAGTATTTGCGAGGATTACTTGGTAGCTCTTAAGACTCACACCAATTGCAGTTTCTGCTTGTGTATTCACGCTACCGAGGGACAAAAATTCTGTGCGGAGCTTGAGAACAAGCTATTACAAGCACGGAACAAGGTAATTCTCGACATTTCGATTCCCAACTACCCAGAGACTTATTCACCTTTTGTAGGTACAGTATGCCCTGATTGCGCCTGACACGTACTATCCAACTTATTCAACTTTTAGGAATCTGTTGTGCGTGACTAAGTCTCGTGAGGATTACTGGCATAGGGCATGTGGACCTCATGGATCCATTGCCAGTGTAGAGGTAACACTCAAGTACTCAAAGCTATTTCGCATCTATAACTGACTCATTAGCATTATTAGATACATTTTCGGTGGTACACCAGCGCTGCTAGCGTGTCGAGGTTTTTTCTTCCTTTTTTTTGGTCGCTTTTGTTTGTGCTCCGCAGGGAAATAATCCTTGGAGGTATACAGTGGCGCTAGTGGTATCACGTGATGTGTCTGTTTCTAGTTCCTTCAAAATGATATATCATCACAAGTCCTCCCGGCGCGCAGGAAAACTTGGGTCCTATCCTCGGAGGAAATGTGTGCTCATAACCTTGAATCTCTCATCCATCTGTATCAAATGTCTTAATACATGAGAAGTTCTTTTCCACGCTGCATCTCTTGACGAGGATCAAGAATCGGCTTACACTGCTTCGTCATGCGTGCTTATTAGGGGCGCTCTTATCTAGGGATACGCATAGCAGTGCTCATCTCACCCCATCCAAGTACCATATATCGATTCCTGCGCTCGCTCCGAGGACCCAATCTTATTGACGTTGTGTTCGTACCTAAGGGGTTCCGTTGGTAGTGTGGGCATATTATATTGTTCCGCACTGCTCTCACCCTACGACAGAATTCTGACTCCCGCATCTCAGCTTTGTGGTTTAACATTGCGTGCCTCGAAGAGTATGTCGCCCGCAAGTGGCCTAGAGAGAATATCTATAAAATCGGGGAAATCGTCATTGCAGAAATTGAATACCCACTTTCGGGATCATTGAGGACTCGGAGTACCAGGACAGTACTCCAGGATCGATGATGACAAGGAGCTTTCGACGCCTGCTACGGCAGAGGGGTGGTAGGTAACAATCGTCATCGTCCAAGCTTCAGTTGGCCCACGGGGTGAGGAGAGTAAAGAAGACGACTCATGTTAAAGCTCCGCATGTGTACCTGTGAGAGTAGTTGTGCCGTCCAATTTCCAGCTGCACAGGCTGTTATAGGAAGTTGAGTTCTTGAGGAAGAAATTGGAGTCACTTGAGAGCGAACCAAATGAAGGATGTCCCACCTAGACTCTGACTTTCTGCATCCAGCCTCGGGACATGTTCACGTTCAGGCACGACAGAGAATCCTAAATGCCAAGAAAAGAAAAGGACGATAGAGGTGTATAAAATATGATCGGGGCAGCCTGAGGAATGCAAAACCAAGAGGCTCTCGTTAACGTTGTGCATAGTACTCAAGGGTCCGAGAGATCAGGCTACTGCCGATCAGGTATGGAATCGCCATTCGGCGATAATAATGAAGCACACACTGCATGTCTGCCGGTGGGAGGTAGAGGAACCGGGTCTGGGCGGTCATACGATCCAGTTCTGGCGCTTAGTGTCAGTACGCTCCATACTTAGCTTATGTACAGTACAAGTACAAGCTCTTCAAGTTCAGGTTTAGTGCGCGCTTGCCAACACAGCGCTCAAGGTTGCCTTTGTTATGGGCGTCGACATCAGTTGCGACGTCTTATTCCGGTTCCTGATCAGATCAGATCAATAGATAGGGGTCGCACCTTCTACGTCACGCAGCCCATCGAGATCCGAACAAATTTTCCAGTGTCACATTCCGCAGCATTCGAAGTTGGACTTGCCCTAAATCGATTCTCTCCCTCCCAAACTCGCAGTCATCTCAGGCTCGCCGGCGCAGTTCTTGCCCACGCATCATCTGCTTAATTGGTCAAGCGCGCTCCTCTACGTCTTAAAGACTTTTGTTCCTGCCAATATCGATGTGGCGAATTGCGGGGGTTCACTCAATCGCTGCCCGTGCTTCGGTCGACTTCTAGGTCAGCTAGGTATCAATTACGCCGCGGTAAGCAATCTCTACACTAAATATTCATAATTCTACACACAAGTCACTTCCACCTCTCTCCATCTCGGCCTCTCTCAAACATCGAATGGTCTGCTCATACCATTCTTGCGTAAGCTGATACTCCGGCAAGGAACAGTTCGCCGAGTCGGGCAGCTCGTCCAGCGCCATCGTACCACCCAGCACGAAATGCTCTAGCGGAAGCCAGTCAAGCACCTGCGCTGAATCCGCTATCATCACTAGCTCTTCTAGGGTTTGTCCCATCTCAGTAATCGTGTCTGTATATGGATCCGCAACCGTGCTTGCGATTGTGCTTGTGTCTATGTCTGCGTGTATGTTTGGTGGGTCCAAATTCTCGGGGTTATCTTGGGGTTGCCCGATAAGGCGCCGCGCGACGTTCATGAAATGTTCGTGTATCATGTCTGGCGAGATGGCGCCGTCTTGCGGAGATAATGGAGTCAGCCAAGCCTGCCGTGTCATGACTTCTTGAGTCCGTTCCGCCAAGGTGCGGCGTCGGAGAGGCGAACTAACCTTCGTCACTACGCCTAGGCCAACTGAGAAAGGGCTCTGTGGCGTCGGCGGCACGCTGCTGCCACTACCACTGCTGGTGCTTGCTGGACGGCTCAGCGTGTAAGTTGACGTTGGGCTTGGAAGGCTGTTTGGCGTTGTTGGACTCATCGGTTCGTAACTACCGCTTGCGGCACAAGGGCTACTCGTCTGGTAGCTGTGTGTGGAACACGCTGGGCTTCTGCTTCCTCGAGAAGAAGACATTTTTGTAGTTGGCGTTGTTGTCGTCGTCGTATATTGTGGCCACTGGGAGAAGCAAAGGCAGGGTGATGTAAGCGGGCAGCCAAGCGAAAGTGGGTACAGTATAAAAGTTGTGCACTTCCGGCGGTTTGGAGGCTCAATGCAGGTGGGGACTCGGCCTCTTTTTAAGAGTTTGCTGCGAAAATGGGTTCTCGAAAGGGACTTCCATAGTCAGTCATGAACATAATTGGAGTTCTGGGGCCCCCCAGACGCCCTTGCACAACAAATGACGAACGAGTCACTCATGACTTATCGATTGTCCAACCTGACCAAACTGCGCATGCCTTTGACGGAAGTCCCTTTGAATGGCCTCGTGGTACTACCGTGGGACAATTGCATGTGGGCGCTTACCTAAAAGAGAACAACAATGGTTGGCTTGGATCTTCGGGAACCAACGCGCCCACATGCTCTGTGCAAATTTTTTTTCACAATTGAGCTCCATTTCAAGCTCTGAATAGCGGCTTTGCCTATATTCCAGATGACGGCTATCCTGCAGAGCAAATGGCGAGGAAAAAAAAAAAGAGAGCACAGGTCAATCGATCAACAAAGCAAGAGCAGAGGGGAAAAGAATACAGCCGAGAGAAAGGGAAGGAGCAAACAAATAGAATGTGATAAAGGGAAAACGAGCGGGATAAAAAAAAGGAGCGGTGCACAAATCGAAACGGACTGGACAAGCAAGGGAGGAGTGTCTGTGGTACAGCAGAGCCAAGTTGTAAATGCAGGGAGTATCGAGGGTGTGTGGTGTATACTGTAAAATAAGTGTATGTGCTGTATGAGTGAAAAAAGCAGATAGGGTGGATTGCAGGGTACAGATGGAGTGTATGCGGGAGAAGCATGTGGGAGTGAATATTGCGGTGCCCAGAATAAAGATGGGTTGGGGGTATGAGATTAAGTGATAGCGCAAAGGAAGGATCCGCATGGCGAGCAAAAAGAATAAAACAGTGCTAGGCTCCAAGGGCCGCAGCAAGGTAGCAGCCGAGTCGCCTAGAGGCCTCAAAGTCACCGAATGAGTCGCCCGTAATCGAGCCTGCTCTCCCGACGCGTCTCACTGCCCTCACGCTTTGGGAACGCGTTCCAAAAGCGGAGGGTTTCGTCCCCAGCACCTGTGACAATCGTCTCGCCATCCGGGCTCATCGCGAGGTAGAGAACACGGCTTGTATGACCGGTCAGTGACGCGACTATGTCCAACGAAGGATATTTCCATATACAAATTTGGTTCTGGGCCGCGGTAGAGGAAAAGCCGTGTGTCGAGACGATCTCATGAGAAGTGAGCGACCAAGTGAGGTTGCAGACCTATGTATGTGCACCCACCGGCCCTCGCACTTTAGTATCGTGCATGCACGAGGCTGAAAACAACGTACCTGACTGCCCGTGTCCAGTTCACTAAGCATGTTTCCAAACTGTACGTTCCAAAATCGGATATGCTTGTCCTGTGTCCCCCCGCCCGACGCGAGAACGCCCGCGACATGTGGATCCCATGCAAGCGCCTTGACCGCGGCTGTATGCTCATGAAACTTCCACAGCGGTGAGTCGCCTGGAGGTAGTGGTGGTGCAGCGGCACTTGTACTACTCCCGCCATCTTCCGCATTCCCTGCCCCACTCCGTGTCGCTGGTCGGCGCGAGCTCCGCAGATCCCATATACAGACCTTGTTGTCGTTTCCCCCGCTTGCAAGCAAGCCCCCTTGTGCTGCGCCATCTGCGTTCCACCGCAGGCCGCACACTTCCTGGCGGTGGCCTGCGCTTCTCCGGAACGGTCGAGTCCCTGGTTCGCGTACGTCTCGATGGTGTACCATACGATCGCGCGAGCCCGAGCTTAATACATGTGCATTCCATGCAAGTGCACCGATACGTTGCGTGTGGGCTTGTTGGTAAGTCCGCTGTAGCTGCAACGTATGCGCGTCGTATATATGAAGTCGACCTGTAAGTGTGCCAACAGCGAGGGTTGACCCTTTCTGTACCCATGAGACAGAAGAGACAGTGTCCTGTGTACTTGTGAGGTCACAAAGCTTTGACACTGCAGCCGTATGCGCCGTCCAAAGGTAGACAGAAGAACCAAGACCGACTCCTAGCACGTTTGTGCTAGACCAGTCAACTAGGTTGAGGTAAAAGTCGTCGGCTAGCTCAGGTGCATCGAGCACCCGATACGGCGTCTTAGATACATTACGTAGTTGCCTTCGCGGACTCTCGAGTATTTGTCGGCTTTCCTCGCGAACAGGACTCATGGAATAAGCTTCGTCGGTCGGCATATCTAAACGTCGTGTTGGAGTGGAAGGGTTGGAGCCAGAGGGAGAATTGTAAGAGAATAGTCGCCGTCGACTTGGAGTGGAAGGGGCTGTGGTAGCATTTGAGGAAGAGGCACTTGGGCGAACTGGTGAGACTGGGCGGCGGGGTGATGGTGGGGTGACCTCTGTATGTAGTATAGATGTGAATATTGCGTTGGCTTGTTCTGTCATAGAGTGGTATTAGCCAATCGGAAAAATAAACCGCATATAGGCGGGTACGGTATGGAAAAAGATCCTGAGGCAATCTGCACTAGCAAAAAGAGAGAAAAAAATTGACTGTTGTCGTCGGTTTGATGAAGCGTGTGGGTCAAGTCTTTTGAAAATGAAATTAGGACCACAGGGTAATAGAACTCGGCCCATCATTGCCGGCGGAAGGAAGAAACTAAGAGTTAATCAAGTACGTGGCGGCGGATCGGAGGATGGACAAGAAAATCAAGGCCGAAACAGCACCACTGATCCGGGTAGGGCTACGTGGCGCGAAGGGTCAAGGAGAGGAAGGAAAAGACGCTCACCTTTAGCTGCATCGGACTCAGAAGGAATGATCCTATTCCGCGAAGGGGTGGATGGCCCGCTCTCCTCCATGAGATTGTAGGATGTTCGTAGGTCGCCAGCATCGCGAGACGGCACAAAGCGGTCGCCATAGTCTTTATTCGAGCGGTGGAGCTCTGTCGGAGACTCCGGCCCAGCGCTTTCGCTTGTACTAGGTCGTGAGGAGTCAAGGGAAGGGGTCGATGCAGGTGCGACGCCAAAGATGGGGTTGGTACGTGGTCGACTGCGACGGGGCCCTTCTTCATCGGGGTCTTGCTGAGTTGCTCGAAGTCGCTTGCCAAATGGTGAGTTCTTGAGGCCGGACATCGTGTTGCAGGCCGAATAGGGAGAAGTGATTCAGGGGTGTAGAGTGGGGATAGATATCAAACGCGAGGATGGGTGCGAGATCGAGAAAGCAAGAGACGCTAGGCCTATTGACCTGCTGGCATAGATAGATAAAGTGTAACCGCACAAGCGTGGAGAATACGCGGAGGATCCAGTCTGAGACAATAATTTGACTCTGACCTTGACTTTGACCAAGCGCGGGCCTGTGTTGAACGTTGAACGAATCGACGCGCGACTTTGTGACAACGCGAGACAAGACGCGGCGGCTGCTTAATTACGTCAGCAATCCTTTATCTCCGCTTGGAAATACATCCACGTACTCTCCTGACTGTTAAAAGATTAAATTTACAATGAGGGTGATATGACATTGTTGGCATTCAATTAAGCGAGAGAGTTCGTGTAGCAACGTCTCGTTATTCGATTGCTTGCTCTACCGAAGAGCTGCACCGCTACCGGCATTTCGCGGTCTATTTTAGTCGGAGATTTAAACAGGGAAGTGACCGTGGATAACGCGTTGGCTGAGCCAAAGACAAGGCGTGAATGCTCACTGAGCCATGAATGTAAGTTAAACCTTGCCATCCACCGCCAATTTATGCGCTCTGACGACGTCTAGAACCTTTTGAGGTCCCTGGCCAACAGCCAGGTAAAACCGCTCATTGCTGACGCTGATCTAAAGCTTCTCTTTCAGATGGTCAAGGACAGCCGCGTGAGTTCAATCCACTTGCAATCGTGCCTGACGCCATGGGGCTACTTACACTTGTAGCTCTTAGCAGAAACAACCCCACGATCCAAAGCTAGCTGATCCATTCTACGATGCTCTTGAAGACCTACTCCACGATCTCCGTACTGTTACAATGGTTGACCTCGCTCTTACCATTTTCTGCCCGTCCCGCTTTGACCCCGTCCCGTTATCTAGGATAACCACGATGCTGACGCCTTCATTAAACCAGTATCCCGATCAGACGTACCGGATTACTATGACAGTATGTCTCCGTTACATTGCTACTATCCAATCGTCGCCCTGAGCACCAACGCCATGCTCTAGTCATTACGAATCCGATGGACTTTCAGTCAATGCTGAAGAAAGTCAAGCAGAAGCAGTACAAATCCAAGAAAGAGTTTAAGGACGACCTCGATCTCATTTGGTCTAACTGCTTCACATACAATGCTACAGAGGTGCGCGAGTCCTTAATTCACGTCACGCTCGCTATAGCACAGCCAAAACTCAGAACCACCCGCTCCGTCTATGCGCTATGCGCCTCAAAGTGAAGGCAGACCACCTCCTCAAGTATATCACCGACCGGAAGGAGCGCGCAGATCCCCCCGTTCCCATCGACCTCTCGGTCCCGACCTCTGGCCGTCGCGCTCCCTCCCATCCCCTGAACAGGTTGAACGGCATTAATGGCTATGCACATGCACTGTCGTTGTTACCTTCACGTCCTCCGAGTAGTAATGATTCGAGAACGGGCCACAGACTCACCCCCACGCTGACGCCCCCACGACGTCCCCGTGGCCAGACTTTCCTAGAATCCCCTGCGATTGTGCGCACAGCCGAGGGCATGGCCGCCATTCTGGAGCTCGAGCAGTCTCTCGATGCAGTACTCTCGGCACCTGGGCCCTCTGGTAGCGCAGAGGCTCTCGATATCTTGCTGCGCTCTTACATGGGCGAATCAGATTCAGATGCAGATGGCGAGACTGAGAGCGACAATGAGGAGATTGCAGTTGACGGCGCCGCAGGTGAAAAGCGCAAGCTGTTCGTATTCATATGTTGGCGCAAGAACATCATTCAACACTGACAGTTTTCCCACAGAAATGGCATCTCCGACTCTCGTGTGCGTAAGCGTGCCCGCCTCTCCTCACCCCGCCCTTCAGACACTATTGAGCTTTGGTGGGGTGCGCAATCATCTGACGCTTTCATCGCCAACTCTCTCCCGCCTCTTCCTTCACTCGCTGCCTCTGGGCCTGCTCCACCCTCCTCGCCTAGATCACAAAGTCAGCCCATCGGTCCCACAACGACAAAGAGGCGCAAAAAGCGCCGGCCAAAGCCTGCCCCGCCACGGCCACGCTCGCTGCTCGCTATGATGAACGCGAATATCAGCACGCAGCGGCGCGTGCGGCGCACGCACACCAAGTTTGTCGCACTCAGCGCTGCTGCTGCGGCGGCTAACAACGCGAGCGGGGAGGATGGTGAAAACGGGGATGTACCGACTGCTGGTCCATTGGCAGGCCCGGCAGGCGACGCTGAGGGCGCTGATGATGCGGAAGCTGATGCTGTGGATGAGCGACCATGGCCTGTTCCGCGACCGAGCCCGAAATCGATTCTAGACGGGTTAGTTGACCCAGAGCCTGATATTGGCGAACCAGCTGCGGAGAAGTGCATGCAGTGGGTTAACCGGAAAATTTTGGAACATGTTGGGTTTCAAGGTGCGTCTGGTTTTTTTTTCTGAGACGTACGGATCGCGGATGCGCGGGCGCCCAGCGTCATCGCAGTTGGCGCTGGATGTGCTGTCAGGTATCACAGTGGAGTACTTGTTAAACGTCGGGCGTACGTTCCGCCTCTATCTCGATAAGTATTCCAACATGATGACCTCTGAGGTATGTCGTCATGTAAACTTTTTCGTAGCCCAGGGAAGGGTTGACGTTGCAAAGGAAATGATTCTTCATTCTCTTTTCGAGAGTGGCGTGGCCCGTATACAAAGCTTGGAGCGATATATCACCGATGATATCGGCAGACATGGAAACCGCTTGAACGAACTCGAAAAGAAGATCACGAACGTATACCAGGAATTCACGAGCGCCGAGGCTATCGACGACGACGTACTCTTTGCAAACGAGGACGACGAGGAAGAGGAAAGCGCATTTGTCATGTACGCACTTTGCCTCTTCGCACTTGAGCGTTGTGACGCTGACACGGTAGTATTCGCGCAGGGGGCAATTCACCGACGACATTGGCGAAGACTTTCTTGGCTTGCGTGAACTTGGAATCGCTGCCGAACTCGGCCTTTCCTCTCTTACGATTCCGAAACGTCTCCTCAAAGGCAAGAAGAATGCCAAAGGCTCGAACGCAGCGTACGGAGTATTCTTTTCGCCTGCCATCATTTGTTTCTAACCCCCCCTTTTTACCATAGCGCAAAGTCCGTCGAACCCCCACCGCCGTACCCCCCACCACAGCCGTTTGTTCCACTTACCGCAGAGAGCGTCAAGAGTCAGATCGGCTTGCTTCGTATTTACTTCGAACACCGCCTTGCGGGACTCGACTCGCTGCCCGACGATCCGCCAAATCCTGTACAGGCCAAGCTCGGCCCGTTAGGACAGGTGCTCCGGCCAAGCAGCGCAGCCATGGCTGCAGCAGCTGCAGGATCAAAGAAGAAATCCAAGCCGAAGGACGCCACCGCTGCAGCTACAGCAGCATCAGGAGTGGGTGTCGCTACAGTGGCGACTGCCGGAATAACTGTGGCAGGGGCGGCATTAGCGGCGGGAATCACGATGGGAGCATCGGCGGGAGTCGTGTCGCCAGCTACACCTGTGCCCAGCCCGCAGATGGCATCAGTGTCGGTTGTCGTACCGGCTACGTCTGCAGCGGCAGCTGCTACCCCCATCGCCGAATTACAGTCACAAACACAGACACCGAAGAAGAAGAAGGCAGTGGGTGCAAGTGTAGGAGGCGCGGGGGCTGGAGCTGGAGCTGGAGCTGGAGCCGGTGCAGGCGGTGGTGGCACAGGTAAGAAGCGTGGACGGCCACCAGAAGGTTTACCACCTGTCGTTGTAGCGAGTGCGTGAGGGGTGGAGAGGAGAGGTGCTCGCGCAGGATTTGCGGGGAGTGTGTTTTATTTTGTTGTGTAGTAACTTATTCCTGTCAACCTTTTTTTGTATATACTTGACATCCTACAGGATAGATAGATACGCTTCAGTGCTGCGGATCTATGTACATGGCATCATCTGTCAAAGCTCTGATCCCGGGTGTGATGTAGGATACATCGAGCAGCTCTCGTCCCTCATCAAGATAGTGCTTTGGACTCGGAGGAGTCTTCCGGGTAAGGCGACAGCCGTAGCGTTACGATAGTCGAGGAGAACCAGGGGAAGGAGCGTACGGGGCTGTATGATCTGTCTCCACTGAGACGATCTATGGATCCATGGAGATTATTATGGCGTTTGGTATATATACACTACCTAGGGTATCCGGTACTAGAACGTTCAATATCACGTTCAATTCGGACTACTAGTAGGAACTCGTTTGGCACTTCTCCGAATCGTGTGTGAGGAACAGCACTGTGACAAGGCACTTCTGCATTCCCCCAATCCTCACGTTGCAATACACTGTTTGTACGGAGTGTAGAGTTTCCTCACAAATGGAAGGACGGACTCCGGATGTGCGACTCGGCGCGACTCGGAGTCGGATGTGTAGTGCTTTCCGGAAACTGCCGTGGTGTGACCGCTTCACGGGCAGACGAAACCCTGCTAGCCCGTACTCAACGTCACCGCTCTCGGCTCCCCACAAGTGTTTCTAGGTCTCAGCAACTACTAACGAAGACTTTCGAAGAGATGCAGCAGGCGCACGATCAAGAATCTGGATCAGAGTCTTTTACTCCTCACAACCCAGCGCAGGGTGTTTTCTCTTCCAAATTGAAGCGAGATTGGAAACCTTTGGCCCCCCCGCCGCTGTACATTGCTCCCCCAACCCCCAAAGTTCCTGAAGCACCCTCTCCCATCACCCTGAAACCTCCTCTGCTGGCAGTTCGTCCAGAGATCCCCAGTCGGCCACTACTTCTCCCACCGGAACTGGAAACAGTTACTTTTGTAGATCAAACCACTCGTCGCCGGTCACAACGTATATCCCAGGCTCACGTTGCTAGTTCACCTTCCCCTCTCGTCCGACTATCCCCTGTCTTACCTACCACCTCCCAATCGTCTTCCATGCCCTCGTCATCACCGCCTTCACCTACACGGTCCTTCTCATCCCAGGCCCCTTCGGTGTCCCAGGACCCTCGCATTGCCAACTTTCGTTCAGCACTCCGCACATTCTCTAAGCTCAAGTTATCCAAAGCGACTCGCAATGCAGCTCCACAAATGACAGGTGCTGCTCGGCAAGCATACCAGGAAGAATCACTAAAGCAGGAGGAAGAAATAGCTCGCCAAGCTGCAGCGCGGGACGAAGCAAGGGCTGCTGTCCAATCTAGCATCATGCCTTTACTGTTCGGCCGTTCATCTGACAAGGAACGCCAATCTGTTTTCTCCATGTGTGACCAAATTTGCGAGAATGGAGGCTTGAGACTCTCCACAGTGCTACAGGAACCACTCATAGAGGGGCATTCTCCAGTTTATTGGGCTATCATCAGCAGACCCAGGACATCATCTCAAGATGATGACACGACTCGGCATTCCCTTGTGGTCGCCCTCTTGAACGAGTGTGGGCCTCTTAGCGAGACTACAGTCGCATCTGTTCGCGTTGCGTGTATGTTTATATCGGACAATGTACTCCTCCAAAACTTGTTCTGGAAATTTCGCGCGCTCTCCCCGCTCTCCTTCGGTGATTTTATCCTGTTGGGCCCCGTAGGCGGAGGGGACATCGTCGACGTGGAGGAGACCCAAGATAGTACAGGAAACATTGTCGCTCGTATAAAGATCCGACGATTCCGACTGCGAATGCGTGTATCCAATTGCGTTACACTCGAATTCGTCACGTTTGGTAGGGCCTGTCATACTATCGCCAGAATGACGTCGTCTGACTTTTACGTAACGCAGAGCGGCTGTGGACGATCACGTTCTCTATCATTGAGCGTACGGAAAATGGATACTCTAAATCCATATGGCTGTTATCACTTGGGTTAGCCAGCTACTCCACACCTGCATGGGTGGAGGCAGAGCTTCTGGTCTTGCGACACTCCCAAGTCGCCAATCATCCCGATACCTATGAACCTGTATATGCCATCTCTTTTGGAAGTGATGCGCGCGAGCTCCAACCGGGTCCCAAAAATGTGATTTCAGTGCGACTGGACAATGGGCCCATTGGTCCTCACTTACAGAATGAGTTCGTCTAGACCAGGTCTGTTTATCTCTATCAATACTGACACCTCATCCTAAAGGTCGTTGGCACTTGTTGACTCCGATGAGACACTCCATGCCCGATTTAACGCCAGGCTTACCCGGCCAAAGTACCCACCTGTCCCCCATCTTAGCCCTGACAGTTCAAGTTATCTATCTTCACCAGTTGAGACTGTGACCACTGGCTCGTCTTCAGAACCACCCCTCAATTCGACAGCCAGTCGGAAAGGCAAGCAAGCTCAAGCCGGACCACATCTAGCTGTCCCACCATCTCCAGGTACATTCTTTTGCTCGTACAAATTTATCTGTGCTTATAATCCCGCAGGAAAGAGTCATAAATCCGACTCGATTCCATCTATCGTATCCGCGCCAGCTTGGGAGCAGATCATCTCCGTTGGTGGTGGTGACATAAGCCAGGGTTTGAATGCCACAAGAGCAATAGAGGGAAACACATCTATTTCAGTCCCTAAAGATGACACACACGAGAGCAGCTTGAACTCTGACAACAGACTGACTCTTTATATAACACCAAATGAGGCTTACACTCATGCCCTGCGTATGGAAACACTACTCCAGGCTGCGTTTGACACCATTGGTTTCAGTGGCGAGTACATCCTGCAATTTGGCTTTAATGAGGTCGCACTACACGAAAACTTACTTGTTGAGGAGATATACCTCTCCCTCAATGGAGATCCGTCCACGCTCAATGACCAAGTTGTATGCGGCGTATTTGCATCTATTTTTGCGCCGTTTCCTGGTGTGGTGCGTACCCGGGATCGCATTTACCACCTCCCTGTCGACCCGCCTGCCCATGGCCTGCGCCACTTTTCTTCAGTTGGAGGCTTCCAAGTAAAGACCGCAGCCACAAGCACAAGCACAAGTGAAGGTGGCGGGGGAAGCCCTGGGGGTGATGAAAACGGCAATGGTGGCGGCGACGGAAAAGGGAAATCTAGAGAAGACCCGTCCGAGGCGGGGGAAGGAATGGGGAGTAGCACGAATGAAGGCGGTGATGATGATGACAGTCACAGTGGAGATGACCCAGGAAAGCCCAGTGATGGTGACAGCTCCCCCGATCTTGGATTTCATATCACTTTGAAGTCGACGCTGTCGATCAAAACTAGAGGCACTGTTTCTCATGATGTCACAACACTTGTAAATGCTGTGATCACAGTACGTTTGCTCATTCAAGATGGAGGTGACATGAATTCACCCTCGGTTCACGTAGTTTGATGGCAGCGTCCCAGATTATTGGCCAGGCCCAAAGATCGGAGTCGATATGTCTGAGGTTGCTGTATCCTCTGAGACCGAGTTTGAGAATCAAGATATCCCTGTCAGCCAACCAGCCTACATGCTATCACTAGCCCAGGTTCACTTGACTGGGTGTTCAACCGAAGAAATTGTGCTAGTAAAGGCAAATCCCAAGGAGGTCTTTTCTGGTGGCGACTCAAAGAAGAAAACTGCGAAGAAAAGCTCTTCCATACACGTAGGGGCAGGCTGTGCAGCTCCGCATGGCCCAATGGCAACAGTTGGAGCCACAAAGGGAAAGGGCCGGTGTGTGGAAGAGACGGTGGCCCGCTGGAATATCTCTTACCATTTACTCTCTGCCCAGATCCGTCGAGCCCACCTAAAGGACCGATCCTATTCTTTTGTCGGCGGTGGATCTTGGAAATATGTTCCAAACCATGAAGACTTTGGCCCTGTCACGGTAGCAACGTTCGAGAATGAGTTTTCCCCATCAGGGATATTCCACATGGAGAAGAGGGCGCCGACAAAAGTAGAGATCAAGGTCATATCATGCTGGGAGACCCAACCTGGGTCAGCTAATCGCTGGAATGCTCTGTTCAAGACCTTACTGGAGAGGCCAGCAGAACAGATTCCGGCCTTTACTAACTTTATTTGTGCGGTGTCGACTGATATCCACCTGCAGAAGGTCCCCAATGCGGAAGTCTTTGTTGTATTTGACAAAAACTACGATGTAACGCTTCTCAAGAAGCCCCAGCGTTTTACAGCCAACAAGCGGCTGCTTGCATATGAGAATTTGGACGTGCCAATGCATTCCGCAATCATGGGAAGAGCACCGCTAACAAAGGCGGAATACCATGATCAAAGCAACGTTTTACTTTGATCAAGATAAGCGTTGTAGGCCCGGGCACAAAGTCCCCCAGGCACCTCTCCCCACTCGCCCCCTACATCCAACGCTCAGCCTTATGCCATGCGGCAGGGGCCCCCACGACATTTTTCTACAAACCTCAAGACCCCTTTTGACCATACATTGGGTCTTCAGCCAGCTTCATCTCGTTATTGCACGTTCTGACTTCTGAAACCTCCACCCTTCCTGGCAGTTCCTCTTCTCGTATTACACAGCATTTTCCCATTCACCTGTTGAAGGCACTGGTGCGCCAGCAACCCACGCCCCAACCTGACCCGTGTCCCTAGTGTTGTCACGATGCCAGGTCAGACCCACGGTCCATGAAATTGCATGAAAGTCAACATTTGATCATGACCCCGAACTGAAATTCATCGAGTCGGGGTCTGGGGTGAGCGCGCGCCACATTTAGATCTGTGTGTGTGTTGGCTCATGTATGTCGTAGTACATGTGATGCGGAATTACTTCTCGAGTCCCGTTCCACCCCGGCTGATGTTGCATGCCCCGTCTTCTCTGTTTCTGTTTCGGTGTTGGCCTGCCTCGCGTCCGACCTTTGTTCTCTCGGTACGTAACTCGTCTGCCTCATGCTCTCTGTTCTCCCAGTCTCGGACCGGCTCGTGCTCTGCCTCGTGCCGCCGCGTCCAGACCTTCAAGTTTTTTTTTCCTTTCCTCTCTGATAGAGCGCGAACACCCCATAAAAATATACTGACTGTGCACACGCGTTATACTTTTCTTTCTATTACACATTACTTCTTGATCTTGAGTTCTGGTCTTAGCCTTATCATGATACTTATTCGCCTACGATTTCGGGAGAGTCTTGTGCCTATCTCATTTCCGGTTGTCTTTGCTTACCTTTTGACCGGTGATATACCGGTGATATTTCGTGGTTCGTAGTTTTGCCACCACGTCCGCACTCGACACATCGCTACCTAATTCGGCACTGGTTCCTCCTCTCGAAAACTCTTATGTAAAGACCTTAAGTGCTCGACTTGATAACTCTCTCGGCCTCATAACAGCGCGTTCACGTTCTCGCATTCTCGTGCTTTAGATCTGTAACTGCTGTCAGCCTAGCAATACCTTAGTGCCTCTACCCTACTCCCTTTTCACTCTCTCCCTGGCAAGATTCCGCTCTGGATCGGACATTGCACGTAGCGATGGCATTAGGCTTGTTTGAACGTCGTCCATGGGCCATCAGCCAAGTTGATATAATAGATCTTCGTCAAGAGGAGAATGAAGCTTCCGTGACCAGATACACTGTGGGCATTTTACAATATTTCCCCATTCAGTCGGCTATTTCCTGAAACCTGATTGGCCAGATTTGCCAACTGAATGGGGAAGATATTGTAAAATGCCCGCAGTGATATTTACTTCAGCAGGGTTTCTGGGCAAGAGGACCAAAGATGAAGCGCCTTTCTGGTAGGTATGCCTCTAACCACCCCAGACGGCGGTTCCGTTGGTGTAGGTATGTGAGGCCTCTCGCTACCCTTCAGTCTTAGAGTGCTGTTCAACATTACTTGAAGAGTGTATGCATCTATATGACTACTCTCGCTTCTTATCCGGGTCGTTCTCTCATCAGCTCCCTTCGTGCACAAAATGCACCATGTGCCTACTATCGTCATGCTCGTCATCTTGATCACGTTTACTTCATGCACCGGTTTTGCACCTCCCTTCGCCCCAGGCGCTCGGATCAATATATACTTTGCGCACCAAGTCGAACTCACAGACATGACCGCAACCCATGACGCGGGCCACTACAGCTCGCGCCTCGTGGCCACCCTGCCGTCATCGTGGCATGGTGCAGACAATAGGGACGGCTACGTGCATGCGCAGTGTGGGGCAGGCAAGCGGCGGTCGGGTATAAGTGGCAGTCGTGTGTAAGGATTAGCTTAGCACTGCGCTTGAGTCGACAAGACACTACTGTGCTCCCACCACCTCCACGTTGTAGTGCATTGTCTGTGCAAGGGATTAAGGAGTAGAGCTTCCATGAAGAAGACGCAGTGCCGCGGCGACTCGGTAGTGCGTGCCGGAAACTGCCGGGAAAGCACTGCGCACCGTGACCCTGAATATAAAGTTCTACTTGGCATCCTCGTTATTATCTGGGTTGTTGGGCTTGTTCACTCAATTTTACACTCACACCCAACGGCTCACCCTGAAGGTAACATGTCTTACGGCGGTATAGTAGGTGTCCATCTCTGCCACCCTTATCCTTATAATCGGTTATAACACTGGAATCAGTACAGCGCCCCTCCCGCATATCAAGGTGTTGGAAGTTTCGCAACTCATGGCCCACCTGCAGGTGCCGACCCTCAGTAGGGTGTTCTATCTCCCCCCGCGGCACTCCCCTATTAACGATTTCCTAATTTCAGGCTTTGGTCGTGGTTCCTTGCGGTTGACCGCGACAGATCGGGAGTTATAACCTCTGAAGAGCTTCGTACGTGCCACCCTGGCAACGCCTATACGATTTAGATAACAGCTAGCTAACACTGCCACAGAGAGGGCACTGGTTAACGGAGATTGGACACGTAC
>QFDW01001468.1:0-21057 GCA_003315895.1 Lactifluus rugatus | reverse complement strand
GAGAAGAACTCCCAGTGTCCCCAAGCACTTTTATCTGACTCTCAGTGACTGCGTGGTACCCCCTCTCGTGTAGTTGTGGCGCATTTTTTCATGTTCTCCTTTGTATGCATGGCATAGTGTATCTGTCTACATTCATTGGTACATACAACAATTACTTAATGTAAAAAAAATCAGATCCAGGCGGGCTTTCTTTTTAACGAGCCATGAGGATAGCTGGGTTTCTTTCGCAGATCCCCCAATACCTTGGCACGGAGATGGGCTAGGACTACAGATGCCTCCCCTGGCACACTCTCACACACCGACGGTTTGACACTTGTTAGCTGAGTGCCATCGTCCGCGGACTGCAACATGAAAGGTCGCAAGCTGGGTTGTAGGGTCAGTACTTCGCGCGCATCATCCGTCTCTAGGCTCTCGAGCGCAGTACATGCCTGCGCTATGTCAATGACAAACCCAGGGCACGTGCCGAATATTCTTAGAGTACGCACGCCCGGCATGGGAAGGACGTAGTGCCTGTAGTATTTCTGACGCAAGTGCTGAGCGAAAAGGGGCGGCGTAGCAAAATGGAGCTCGAGCGACTGCACGTGAGGAGGAAGATTCGCCAGGCGCGCGTGTTCGAGTTCGTGAGTGAACGACCAACCGGTGTAGTGCAGCGCGATGCGGTTCAGGGTAGGAGCGAGCAACGCGTCGCGCGTCAAGGATCGCAGAGTGGTCTCTAGCACGTTAGTCGTAGGATTCGAGGATTTGTAGAGCTGTAGGAGGCCGGACGACGGCGATGTGGATGGATCATAGATGTGGAATGTGATGCTGCGGCATAGGGCACTGGGAGATTCCGACGATACCGACTCCTCCTTAGACAGTAGGCGTGGACCGAGCGAACTTGAAGAAGTGGTGTCATCGTTTCGATCGTGATGGTGCTGCTGCAGAAGTGACAGAAAGTGCGCGGCGTAAGCGGGTGAGATGATATGGGCGTCCCGGAGGAAGACGCGGTTAGCTATCAAGCGGAAAGACCTGCAAACCGAGGGTAGCACTACGAGTAGGTCGCGACGCTCTGTCCTTGAGAGGGGGAGGAGCCAGGCCTCCTCAAATATTTGGAAGCTCAGCTCTACTGGAAGAGTGGGCTGATGGTGGAGATCATCGACAGAGAGCATAAAGGAGAAAGGGGAGAGCGGGATATCAGATATGTCATATTGATGCACGTGCTTGATAGATCTGTCAACAGAACGAGTATGGCACCTACAAAAAAGTCGTCAAAGGCCACAAAAAAAGAAAAGATATTCCATCCAGAGTCGCGAAAGGCAGAGCAGCTTGCGCGCAAGCAACTCCGAAAAACGAAGCTCGCCGGACAAGCTTCGAAGCGCGTAAAGCTGCACTCACTCAAAGGCAAGTGATCGCTCGAGAAAAAAAAACCCTCAGAAAAAACCCAAAAAAAAAGGGACTCACGAACGTCTTTTTTTCCTTTTTTCAGCCGATTTTTATGGATTTTTCTTTCATGCTATTCCCGAGCCCAATGACGATGGGGAGGGTCCAGGTGGTTCCACGGTGTTGACCTTACCCGAGCTTCATGACCTCGTCGCAAATGTCTGGCTCACGCGGCAAGACACGGAACTGGAGGAAGAGAGGGCAGCGCGGCGGAAGGGCCGCCCCAAAAGCACAAAGGAGCAGAAGCTGGAGGAAACAAAGCTGCGCGAAGCGGAGGAGTACCGCACCGGCATGGGTGAGTCGCTGTGTTTCTTTCCTTCGGGCTTTTCGCCGTCGTATTGCGTGGATTTGAATGATCAACTCATCGTCATTTTTTTTTCTTGAATGGTTTTACTGCTCTCCCCTGCACGACCTTTTTTGCTTTTGGTAGAGGTACCAGATTTAACACATCCTGAGAACGTTGCCTTGTTCCGCACGTGGGATCAACGAGAAATTGCTTTTGTCCAGACGTTGCGTTTCATTCGAATATCGAGTGACAAGCCAGACCTGGCCACTGTATCTAGGCCGGGCAAGCATCCTAGTCTCGCAACTCAGCGGGATGTTCCAATGGATGTCGAGGCAGAAACGCGATAACTAGTACTCGCTACGATCATCATAACGACCTTCAAGTATAGATACAAAACTGGGCGATTCCCTATGATGTGTGTATTATCTAAAAACTATTTGGGGTATAGATTGTACTGTACAGGTGATACTGGTATGGCTACTACATGAAATTCTAGAATGGGTCCGCAAGCCTCCCTGAAATATTCTACAGATATATAGATTCCTAGATGATATAACCTGAACTACCCATACAAAAGATCGGCAAACCTTCCGCTTCCATCAGTAAGCGCGGGACTCGGAGCAGGTAACGGGATCCTGGGGGCATCCAAGTCCCATTCACGCCTCAACCTGCCGTACACAAGCCGGAAGCTTGATGCGGCACCCTTCTCTTGTACCAACTGCAGCGCCGTCTGATACCCCGCAGTTTCCTGAGCTTCACTGGCTGTCTGCACCTCGACGCGGAACCGGACGGCCTTGGTGACACCCATTACCCCTGCAGGATCCGTAATCTCGGCCAACCGGCATTTAAGGATGCCCAGCCCGTCCGCATGTATGAGCACCGCGCGCACGCCGAGGCCATGCAAAATACGCTTGCATTCCTCTCGTGTAGTGTGCGGGTCATGCACAGAGAGTAGTGAGAAGCTCACTGGTTTGAGCTTGAAGAGGTTCCCGAACCATGCTGGTGTCAGCGGCGAGGCCTGGGGTGGGTCAGTCGTGGATGTCTCATTGGGAGCAGTTGCGTTCTTGCGCTTGAGTGGATTGGGCGGCTCGACGACATGTACGCGCTTGTCAATCAAGACCCTGCGAACTGGATTCTTGCTCTTGAGCGATGACTTGCCTGCTCGCCCCGCGCGCTGCGTTTCCCCTCCCACATTTTCTTTATCTAATTTGAGCTGCAGTGGAGCGGGCTTTCGCGGGGCGCGACGAATACTCAGCGGCTTCGTGACGGTACCATTAGCCCTCTCCGTTGCTTCGGACCCCAGGATCCCGAGTCCCTCAGTCTTTGCTGGCTGAGCTGGGTATGACGAAAAAACGGCGGGATTGACGCCAGCGGCAGCGGCATGCTGTTGCATGATGTTAAGGTGCTCAACGATCTGTTGAAAGAACTGCTGCACCTTCTCGTCCTGCATCTCTGGAACGTCCGGGGGTGGAGACATGTTCAGCGTACTCCAGAGCGGCGAATCAGGGGAGAGCGGATTGATATTGGGATAGAAAAGGCTGTTAGGTGTCTGCGGGAAGTTTGGAGAGAGGGGAGTGGGGAGTGCAGAGAAGTTGGATTCTGTGGGCGTAGTTTCCCCGGAGGGAGGAGCGGGAGAGTAACAATACTGCGGAGTGAGGAGTCCAGGCGTCAAAGCGCCTTCGTGATCACTAGGACTACCTGGAGAAGTCACTCTTCTAGCACGCCGGGGAGTCGGAGGGTCGACCCGGGGGGGAGGAGGTTGGTCAGGGACGAGGGGCGCCTCGACGGCTCTCTTACGGTTGCGTGACGCCTGGAGGTACAACTCCTCGAACTTTTCGTCGTAATCCTCGAGGTGTCTGATCCGATATTGCTGGAGAAGGTAATAAACTCCTTTCTCCCACGTCTGCTCGCTATTCGTCAGCTTTCTAATGATCTCTTCCTCTGGTGTACCGTGCCATAATGTGCGGAGGTTCGCTAGGATATCTGGGTCGATGGCTGAACGATCTTCGATGGGACGAGCGATAGAGTCGAGGGATGGTGGAACAAGCATGGGGTTTTTAGGCGGGTGCAGTGTAAAAAATGGATGGACAAGGATCTGTTCTACTGTAATGCGTTTGCGTACGTCCTTCTCGAGCATACGAGTTATGAGGTCCTGTGCGCGTTTGTCGATGGCCTGCGGCATATCGTACGATCCAATTTTGACCTTCTCAAGTAGCGTGTGCAGGTCTTCGTCGTCGAAAGGAAGGCGTCCGGCAAGCAATGCGAAGAGAATAACACCGCACGACCAGATATCAGAGGAGGACCCGTTATAAGCGCGACCTTCTATAACTTCCGGTGCTGCATAGTGTGGGCTACCGCACGCAGTCCGCAGCAGCCCACTGGTATTGTTCATTTGCCAGGCGGCCATGCCAAAGTCTGCAACTTTGATATTCCTATCTTGGTCGAGAAGCAGGTTCTCAGGCTTGAGGTCACGATGAGCGATATTGAAACGGTGGCAGTAATCTATTGCGGCGATGATTTGTTGGAAGTAGCCAAGTGCCTCGGATGTAGACAAGCGACCCCGTTTGCAGAGATAGTCAAAGAGTTCGCCACCCTCGACATATTCGAGTATGAGATACAACTCCGTGGAAGTTTCCCAGACATCGTAGAGACGCATGATATTGGGGTGATCAATAAGCTTCATAATGACAATCTCACGCTCGATGCCAAGAAGAATTCGATCGGCGTGCTCGTCGAGTCCTTGGATAGACCTTCGGGAATTCACAAGCGCTGTCTTAGACACTATCTTTATCGCTGCATATTGGCCCGTCTTTGAGTGGCGGGCAATCCGGACACGGCCTATCAGGACAATTCGGCTCAGCGGGGGAAGGGAGGAGAGCAAAGGTGGCAGAGAAGAATTGCCTACCAGAGCTTCCTTTTCCTATCGTCCTACCGATCTTCCAAAGCCCAATGACCTTGGGATCATCCTCTTTCCTGTGCTTTCGCGCGAGGTGAGGAGTGTCCTGCATTGAGGCTGAGCAGGAGAAGTGTGGGTAGATAAACAAAGAACCAAATAAACCGGACGCGTTGAGACCGCGGTCACGAGGCGGCGCAGTGAAGTTCACTCTCTATGATAGCTCATCGCCGTCTCAGCTTAGAATAATACTCGTGAAATCCACGTATTCCATGTTACCCACACCAGCACCAACAACCCCCGGTAACTCGCCGCGGCTCCAAAAATCACAACTGCCTGAAACCGAAGTCCCAGACCATAAGCCATTGGATAACACCTACCCAGATGCTCCACAAAATCAGGGTACTGCACCGTTTTCCGTCCTTTCAGGTCTTTTCGACAAGCTTCAAAATGAGCGCAAGCCAGAGAAGAGGAAAAAGTTTTTGAGTGCTTGGTTTGACGTGCGCCTCCATGTTATCCTACGAGAGGAGGTTCCCGCTCAGATAAGGTATGTATAGCATTGGCGCAAGGAAGTCGGCCACGATCTCTACCCTGTCCTACGCCTCCTTTTGCCTCAAAAAGACAGGGAACGAGCCATTTATGGACTGAAGGAGAAAAATCTAGCAAAGATGTACATAAAGCTGATTCCGCTAGGACCTAAAGACCCTGATGCTGTGAGTCTATTGGATTGGAGGAAACCCTCAGGACCGAATGTACGTTATCTCGTTGGGCGGTTCAGACCTTTCTGGGATGCCAGCTGTCTATTTAGAAATCCTCTGGCGACTTCCCTACGGTGCTTTACGATGTTGTTTCGAAGCGCTCTTCAGTTATTGAAGGAAGCCTCACTATTGATGACCTCAACAATGCTCTCGATGAAATTTCCCGAAACATCTCCAAAAGGTGAGCAGCGTTTGGCCATATCTTCTTTGCCGACTTCATGGCAACATGGTCCCATGTGGAATTCCCAGTGACGTACAATCTAAAATCATGCAGCGTATCTATAATCGCACAACACCCGAAGAACAAAGGTGGATTGCCCGTATCATTCTTAAAGGTGCAGCACTCATCCCCCGGCAAGCGCCTTGTGAGAGTCCTGACGGGTCCACGCGTCAGATATTGGCGTCTCAGTCAAAGAGACTACTGTCTTCTCTGTTTTTCATCCAGATGCCCAAGACCTGTTTAACACGTGTTCTGACTTGAAGAAGGTCGCGTGGGAGCTGTGGAATCCGGAACGTCGTCTGAATGACCAAGTGCATCTCATCGTTTTGTTCTGCTTTGATCGTTCATCATTTCGCGGTTCAGGATAAAAGCATTCAACTCTTCAGAGCGTTCGCCCCGATGCTGTGCAAGCGGCCAACAGGAAATATCGAAGAGTCAGTGAAGGATATGCAAGGTCACACCTTTTTTCTCGAGGAAAAGCTGGACGGCGAGAGAATCCAGCTACATAAGCGTGGGAACGAATATCTTTATTGCTCGAGGTTTGTCTTATGCCTCACTGAAGCGACCTCATCTGAGCTTGGGTAAGGAAAGGAAAGGATTACACGTATCTATACGGTAGCCATGTCGGGACGGGGAGTTTGACACCCTACATCGACGCAGCCTTTGACAAACGGATTGAGAAGTGCGTGGTGCCTTTCCTGGTTGAAATCAGAGATGAACAAGGTCTCTAGCATAATACTGGACGGCGAGATGCTAGTATGGGATCCTGTGTCTGGAAGGAATCTACCATTTGGTACTCTCAAGACGGCGGCGCTGGGTTTGTTTTCATCAACGAGAAGAAATGACAGTGATTGACTGTCCGCAGATAAAACGAAGTCAGATTTAAACCCTCGGCCATGCCGTGAGCCATTCCAGTATTCACTGTGACATCACTCATATTAACGTACCCTAGTCAAAGTATTTGACCTCCTGTTTCTCAATGGCCAATCCTTAGTCAATAAGTCGACAAAATTCCGCAAGCGCAATCTTAAAGCGTGCATCAGAGACATCCAAGGTCGCATCGAGCTTGTTGCGGATTCTGAAGCGAAAACCGCGAAGGACGTGCGCAAGAAGATGGAAGAGGTCATGGCCGCACGTGGAGAGGGCCTGGTAATGAAGCATCCCGACGCCGGGTATACATTGAACGGCAGGAATAAAGACTGGATAAAGGTAAGCTCTTTATTTACGTAGCGGAATATGACTTCAATTCCGTCGCAGGTCAAGCCTGAGTATATGGTTAGTCGCAGGGCATTGTTTCTGTGATTCTCCCGTAGTGAATGATAGCAGGACAACATGGGTGAAACCGTGGACGCATTGGTTGTTTGTGAGTTCTCGCATCGTCTGTCCTGATGGCTAAGTCACCTCAAACTATTTTATTTAGCTGGCAACTACGGATCCGGGAAGCGCGGAGGAGGCGTATCGACTCTTATATGCGCAGTCCTTGACGATAGAAACGCAGCTCAGACAGACGAGGGCCCAAAGTAAGCGAACCTTCTACATTTGATGACGGTCTTTCTGGATCTCTCCCTAGGTACAGCACCTTTGTCCGCATAGGTTCTGGGCTCACTTATGCAGACTATGTCTGGGTACGCGGTTTACCCTGGAAGGAATGGTCAGCCAAGGACCCCCCTCAATTCCTGGCTACTGCCAATGGGTCACGCGATGACAAAGGAGATCTCTACCTGGAACCCAAAGAGTCAGCCATCCAACTGTTTCAGAGATTCATAATGCTAAATCCATTGCATAGCTCCTTCATTATCCAAATAAAGGCTGCAGAAATCCTCCCCACAGGTCACTCATATACGTTCTCAGCACATCCCAGCCCTAATATATGCGCCAGACCAGTTTCATTTGGGCTTTACGATGCGTTTTCCTCGTGCTTTGTCTATACGGGAAGATCTCTCGCTGTCCGAGTGTGTCACCGCGTCAGGTGCTGGAGCAGGTTTCATATGTGTGTTTTATGCTTCTTACATTCGAGCGTCTAGCCATACTGGAGGCTGTCCGTTCAGAAAAGAAAAGAAAGATGGAGCATGCTCCCGAGTTTGTCGTCCATATACTGTGTTCTCAATCGCGTGAATGCTAACCTGTAACCAGGAAAAGTGGCAAGAAGAAGCGCAAGGCAACAGCGAAGGTATGATGCGGTCCAATCCATTGTTCGAACTCGTGACAAAGGCTATTTCCCAGCCCTCAGTACTTCCTGAATATAGGGGCATTGATCTCAAAGACGTGCAAATCGAGTCGAATCTATTCGAAGGACTGACTTTCAGTGAGTTTCTCGTGTGCCTCAAGGTTAGTGTTGACGAAACGAAACCTAAACAGTGGTCTCCTCCGATCCCAAGTCGAGGACACGGGATGCAGACAAGGAGCAACTACTAAAACTGTGCGTCACATCTACAGGTAGCTGGCAAATTGTTGAGCCGCGATTAGGATTCGTGCGCACGGGGGTAACTCTGCTCAAGTAGCTAAGAATCAGCCTGGGCTACTCGTGGTATATGGAGGGAATACTACGCGTAAGGCTTAGATGTCCCATTAGAAGTCCAACTAATTGGCTTTGAAGCTTATGACATCAAATTGATCGTAGACAAGGGTATGCATGATATCATTCGCCCGCAATGGATTTTCGATTCTATCGCAAACGATGCACTTGCGCCTATGTCGAGGAAGTACTTCTTCCATGCCACAGCTGAGCGCGTGGAATCTAAAGAATACAATGACGAGAACGATGACCTCGAACAGCATTCATCGAAAGGGGAAGCACCAACCAGAATGTCTGTTTCTCCTGGCATTCAGGTCGACGATCAGGTGCCTGAGTCTAAAGAAGAGGATTCGGAGATGCAAGACTGGCTTCAGATTGGACGCGGTATCAAAACTGAAGAGAAAGGTGATGAGGATGGAGCAGATTCCGCCACAGATCCGGATTCGGACAATGAAGATAACTGGTTCGGTGTCGAACCTCCACAGTCGAGTGGGGTGGAAATGCCAGGGATGGAAGTGAGTCTTCCGTGAGTCTCGAGAGTTGACATTCATTTTCCGATGGCTTCCATAGCAGATCGACGCCGGAGATGACGAATATGAGCAGGTAAATCGAGAGGACGCCGATCACGTTCAAATGGGAGAAGACTCGGCCATGGAATACGACCAGGAGAGGATTTTTACACATCTGTTAGTCCCTTTTGAGGTTTACTAGTTCTTGGTTGACATGACCAACAGCTACTTCTACTTGGATACGCCCCATAACGCCCGCCAGAATGGTATGACCGCAGCCTCGAAGCATGAAGACGCGATCGTAAAGAGGTCCATCAGACACACCTTCTTAAACTATGCCTGCTAACTATATCATTAGCTTTGAGCGAATTGCAAAGTTGATCAGGACTAATGGGGGAACAATCACAGAACTGGACGATCCGAAACTCACACACGTTGTTTTGGACAAGAGAGACGACAGCCGGCGTCGCGAACTCATGAAGAGGACTTCAAAGTACGGGCCTTGCCCTCTTTTCTTTCTTGCGGTACTTACGTGGGCCATAGGCCAAAGTATCGTAACCTAGTTCTCTCTGATTTCATCGAGGCATGCATGGAGGAAAATACGCTGTTGAATGAAGCTGGTGAGTTCATCCCCCGCCACTGTGGTGGTTGTCCAACTCACAGTGTCTAATTTAGACTTTATTCCCTGAGTAAATAGCCTCGCGCTGAGTGGCTCGTGTACTTTTCAGAAGTGACCTTGTAGCTTGAATAAATGTATTGTATTGCACAACCTACCGAGGAAACAGTCATGGTCTGTATCATACTTTTGAAACGGACAAGCCGGTCCGGGGCTTGAGTGGCGGAGGAACAAACAAAGCGCCAAATAACGCGTCGCGACGCGCACGCGTCACGATGAAATAGATTGGTTTTCAATTCAATATCTGTATGATCACACCAAAATGCCTGTCTCGAGACAGCAAATTATCATTCGAGTAATGGTGTTCAGGAATGATTTTTAACTCGCCACTCATTCTCATTACTTTTCAGGTTTTCCGCAAGTACAGCCATTCGCTTGGACCCGATGAACTAGAATACATCGAGGATATCTTGAGGAATCATGGTATCCCAGACGAAGATGTAGAGATGTCAATCGAACTTATAGCTAAAGAATACAACAAACAAGACGGTTTGTTGTGGCTGTCTCTTCTCGGTGCCCACCGCCCAAATTGACTACTTTGTCTCCCAACCTTGAAGATGCTACCATGAAGGTTTCTCTTCAGATCTTGAATCGGGTCTACCAGGCTTTACAGACTTCTGGGGATCAACAATCTCGGACAGAAGATGCATACTTGGACCCTGAAAATCACTTGCACTTTGTCAATGCCTTTGAAATGCCACTGTGGCACTGGTCACCTGAACGAGGCAGTTTCGAGAAGTGAGAGGATCTACTCAAAGCCAACGGCTAACTGCGTCTCTCAGCACTATACTTCGCAGGGCACCTCATCAGTCGGTGCTCGGCACAGCCGAATCCCGAATTCTGGCTATTCGGGATCGTCTGAACATCATCAAACAGACCATCCTCAGGAACGAGCATTTTGCGCCGTCCACGATTCCGAGTCGGGACAGAGAACATCTGTTGACAGTAAGTACTTTTCTTTTGGCTTTTTGTCCTTGCGATACGGAACGTTTTTCCTAAGCTAAAAAACGAAAATTCGAAATGTGTTATTTTACACTTTAGTTGAAATCGACAAAGCAGCTCTTGGGCCGCGCTGGCGAGCGGTTCTTGCTCTTCGGTATGCTCGTGCATTCTAAAGAGGGAAAACTCTGCCTCGAAGATCTTGATGGCGTCGTTGAATTGGATTTCTCACAGCTTGTAGGGTTCCGATTTTGTTTTATTTCCTATCCCTCCTCACCTTACGATATAGGACCAACCGAGCGAAGGGTTGTTTACCGAGGGATCATTTGCACTCGTGGAAGGAGATTACACTGAGAATGCTACGTTTAGCGTCATCGCGATCGGACATCCGCCATGCGAAAGCAGAGAGACAGCGCGGTGAGATATTCAACTCCCTTGTTCTCGAGACATGATGGCTTTGTTAAAGGGTTCGAATGTATAGCTCGATATTTGGACATGTCGACTTTCTTGGCAAAGGAGCGACAACGCCTCTCGAGGATGTAAGTCCTTCCTTAAGGCCCCGCTCTTCACATATCGTGACCAAAAAGAAAAAACAAATCTAGACTCAATATGCAGTCCGCGTTGAACAAGAATTTTCGAGCGTGAATTTCTTTTTCTTCTCGGATGTCTGGCTCGACCAAACCGACACGCTCAAAGGCCTACAAAAGATCTTTGACAACTGCATCGAAAACAATTTCATACCAAAAGTGATCGTGTTCTGCGGCAACTTTACCAGTGCAGGGATAGCACAAGGGAATAGCAGGGATATCCAAAGATACCAAGGCTAGTCGTTCATCTCACCTCCTCTACGCGTATCCAGTCTTCGTTAGCCCACAACCCACTAATACAACTTCCTCTGTAGAAGGATTTGATTCCCTAGCCGACCTGATTGCGTCCTATACCCTCATAACGCGTCGCACTCACTTCGTCTTCGTACCCGGTCCGCTAGACTTGACCATCAACGCCGTCCTGCCCCGCAAACCCCTGCTATCCTCCTTCACGGCCCGACTACGGTCCAAAATCCCCAAAGTGCACATGGCGAGCAACCCGTGCCGCCTCAAATTTTTCGCGCAGGAGATCGTCGTCTTTCGCGACGACATCATGTCTCGCATGCTCCGCAACCTCGTCGGCGTGAAACCGAACGCGCGGAACGAAGATCTGAAGCGATATGTGAGGTTTTCTCCCCCCACCCCCACACCCCAAACTCCTCTTCTCTTTTTAACACGCTCACATTTATCGCGCGCATGATGATATAGCTCGTCCAATCTATACTCGATCAGAGTCATCTCTCCCCATTCACGACGCAAATCCAACCAGTCCTACCCGAATACGACCACGCAATGCGTCTTTACCCTCTACCTACATGTGTTCGTATTTTTTTTAGAAAAAAAAAACCCCTCCGATTCCCTTCGTGACGTTATCGCCCTCTCCTGACGCATGGCCCGTTGTTTTTCTTTTTTTTAGGTTGTCCTCGCGGATAAGTACGATAGCTACCGAATGACGTACGAAGGTTGTCACGTCTTCAATCCTGGACGTTTCACGGGACGTTCGCTGGGATTTTCGGCTTACACGCCCGCCACTCGAGAATCCGAAGCTTGGTACGTCGTTTTTCCTTTTCATACCCAATATGATTCAAACCCAACCCTCTCGCGCGCTAGCATCGTCGACTTGGAAGCTGAAATCTGAGATACATCGATGCGTCGATAGATGTTCCGTTTCACTCCCGCTGTATTCATCTGTAATATGAATAAATCACTCCGTTCCGCTCGCGGAACCACGAGAGATCGCAAAAAAAACCCAAAACTAAAAAAAAAAAAAAAAGAATCAAGATGGGTGAACTTATGCCAGACCAAAAAAAAACAAAGAAAACTCAAAACGGTGAAATCACACGCTACATATTGTATGTACATTGTTGCTTAAAACCAACGTCTATAAATAAGTTCGCCGGAGCGCAGATGAAACTGGTTGCGGTGCTATGAGAGAGTTGATGCCAACGGTGATAACGGTACAGATATGACGCGTGCACGCACGATGAGGGTAATGGGTAGGTAGCCTACGGTAGACACGGGGGGAAATGAGGAGGGCAACGGGAGGACATGGATAGATAAAAACACGGTGGAGGGGACAGCAAAAGAGCAGGCTTAGCCAAACAAAACCCAAGCTGAGATGTGGGAGTGAAAAAAAAATGTATAAGAGAGGTGTTGAAAGCGAAGAAATAAGAAACAACATCATCATAAGGCCATGATAACTAACTGACATGCACAAACAAAAACAAAATGCTACCACATCCGCGTCCAGCGTTCGGGGCTTTGCGTATTCGGACTCTCATACATCAGCGCGCGCTGCGCAAAGCCGACCGGGCTTTCGTGCAGTCCGCGACTGCTAGGCGTGCCTTGCGCGCCGAGACGCGCGAGCTCTTCGTCCAGGAGCGTTGCAGGGTCGTGCGGGTCAAATAGCCCGCGCAGTGGCGACTCGCTCGTCACGCCCATGTACATCAACTTTCGCGGCGTGACGGGAGTAAAAGGGGTGAATTGTAACGAGGTGCGCCGGCGCGACGGCGTGCGGATCAGGTTCTCCGAGTCTTCTGTCCTGTGGTTGTCGTCTTTCGTCGATGGGTTGGTGTCGCCGTGAGAAAGCGATGCGACAGGTGGGGGGTTGAGGTGGGACTTGTAGTGCGCCAGACTGGGGGACGGACTCATATGCACACCTAGATGTGAGAGGGGTGTCCTGGCAGCGGATATATGGTGCTCTGAGGTCTTCTGGGGTGGCGTACAAGGGCGACCCGGAGGCGTAAGCAGCGGTTTGACTGAGGTGGGGAACACATTTTTGAGTGGAGGGGTAGAGGGTCTTAGGTTTTGAGCTCGAGGTCGGACATTATGACGGACAAGAGTTGGCGACTCGGGCGCAGGGGGGAGAGAAGGTTTCTGCGTGGTATGGATAAGTGAAGTCCATCGTAGATCACCGAGTCTGTGTTACTCACCGTAGACGAATGTTTCGCCGCTGCCTTTTCTTTTCCCTTCTTGGCTTTTCCCTTTAATTTCAGGGCTACCTCTAGGTTCTCGGCCGTAGATTTCGAGTTTAATAGGGTCACTCCCGGAGCCAGTGCATCAAGGGGCGCCTCTTCGGGAACCACCAAGAAGGCACTGATATCAAAGTCTGGTGATACCGAAGCTGACGTTCGAGACGACTCGGAGACCTGAACAGCGGCATCATGGTCGTCTGTGTCCTCCGGTGGACTGGAGCTGTTGTTGGGTGTAAGCGCTGGGAGAGACGTGGACGAGGTTGAGGTTGGTGCCAAAGATGGTGAGGGCGATTCTTCTGGCTCTGTCTTGATACGAGATACAACAGATGATGAGGTAGAGGGACGAGAAATCGGGGGTACGGAGGCTGATGGTTCGTTGGACACGGGATTGTATGCCGAGCCAGGGGGCAAAACAGGAAAGATAACACCTGCTGGTACAGCGTGAGGGTGGGGCATGACATAGGGAGTATAATACGGTTGATGATGTGTGCCAGGGCGGGGACCGGGAAACATGGGTGGCCCAGGATACGCTACGGCCGGAAGAGTGGATATCGGGATGCCCATCTGAGGATGTAACGCTGGAGGGATGTGGTCTTGAGATGATACTTCAGTTTTCGTCTTTTTCCGTCTAGGTTTCCGCGTAGGTGTATCCTCAGCCGGTCGCTTACGACTGTTCGAATTGCGCGACTTCTCCTTCTGCTCTTGCATATCTGCGCAGAACTCCTTGCGGAACCCGCCGCCAGCGAAACAGTCAATGTCTTGATCAAAAATTGCCCAGAGGGTACGCCCGGCTGCACGATCACGCTGCACCTTGCGAAAAACAATAGTCGTACTGAGTACGTGTCGGATGGAATTCATCCAGGTCTGCTCATTACGCTTGAAGTGAGGGTAAACGATGGTAATATAGTCGTAAATTTCTTGTAATGTCAGGCGGTGTTCTGGAGAGGCAAGAATGGCTTGACCGATGAGAGCAGCATAAGGGAGATCAGGTTTGACGTGAGAGTACGGGCCGAGGGGCAGTTTAAATGGCAGATCATCATACTCGTCCTCGGTTGGCTCAGGCCCCATTGGTCCGGGTGACGACACGATATTAACAATAGGGCGGACAGGACTTGATGATGGGGTAGAGGGAGCCGGGGATGACGGGGGAAGAGGAGCAGTTTTATAATAACTGCGACGAGGGGTGACTGGAGGGAGAGAGGATGCTGTCTGAATAACAAGAGGTAAGGGCACCAACACGGCAAGAAACACAGGGTTCCAGATACCTTTTGAGAAGTCTCCGTGAGGGAGGTGCTCTCACTTGGTATAGAGGAGGCCACGCTGCTCCGACGGGACCGGGAGGGGGAAGGAGACTCGACGCGGGGAACAAAGGAAGCCTGGAGATGAGAAGAGTCAATATGGCATCGACCTTGTTGAGCTATACTAACACCGTGACTATGCTTGGGTGTAACAGTCTGATACAAGACGGATTCTCGGTAATAGCGGCCGGCTCGACCTGGCGTAGAATGTGATAGTGCATCCTGCGGCAAGATTGTGAGTAGTGAATGGGCCAAACAGCACAGGTAAGGACGTTTTGTCAGTTGCTCACCTGCGAGGGGCCGAGATTTGAAGGGAGAGAATCGTCTGTCGTCTTGACGCGTCCAGAGTCGCGTGTGCGGGCATGGCCGGACGCGCGTAACACGGAACGGGTGGGGGAATGAGGCAGCGTGGGGCTGGTGGTCTCGCGCTCCCGCCTGCTACGACGCTCCCTCCTGCTGCGCCTATTCTGCCGTTCGATGATCTCGTCCATGCTTTCGAAGCGACGGAGCGAGGACGAAGCGGTGGGCTCGACCGGCTCTGTCTTGATGGGAGTGGCGGGTGGGAATGAAGAAGGCGCGTCGGCAGCTGATATAGAGCGCGATTTTGCGCGAGCAGTCTGTGGGAGCAGGGTGGGACTTTTGACGCTCTCTGCGTCAGACTCTACCATGGCGAATGCGCGAAAAGAGTTGGCGTTTTCTGCGGTGAGGAACTGGCGCATCTGATCACTGTGACGCGTCAAGTCGTCGCGCGTCATGCCAAGGTTGTGGAGGAGCTGAGATATTGGGGATATTGGTTGGTTGCTGTTGTTGTTGAGGGAAAGCTCATCCATGTGGAGAGTAATAGAAGAGAAAGAGAAAGACGAGACAGACCAGGTCTCAGTGAATGCAAGCAACACCGCTGTAGTCCTAATAAGGAATCGCGGACTCTAAACTGGGGTTATTCCTAAGTTATTTTATTTTAATTTATTTTAATTTTTGAATGACCAGCGCTGCCCAACCGTACTTCGGTCGTGCCTATCTCTCCAGGTCTGTATTCACTCTCTTCCCCTTTCGTGTATATGTCGCCATCGACCTCGGGGAATGTCATGGTCGGAAGCCGCACCATCTCCGGTGGTGTCTTCGTCAAGTACAGTCGATGAAGTGCATCCTCCGCAGCCTGTAAAGTAAAAGGTGACGTGACGTCCTTAGCCGGTCGAAACTTGGTCGGGAGGGAAACCATACCCGGTATTCTGCCATCTTCAACGAGCTTCCGAAACCTTCTCCAAGTTGCTCGGTGCCACTATGGACACCAACAACAAAGACGGGCGAATTGGATAATCGACCCGTCTCTTTGAGTAACCTGCGCGAGGTCCTATCAACCCCGATGGATACGGAAGACGTGTTTCGTTCATACGCACCTCGAGATGGGCTTTTCGCGGCCAAACTTGGCAGCCGTTTCTACTAAGGCCACCTTGGGGTCGCGGAATTTTAACATCTTACGTATGTCGACCTCTCGACCGAGGAAGAACTGGTGCGTGAAATTACGAGCAGAGGATAGCGAGCGCCGATGATATATGAGTGCAACGAGGGAGCGTGGTATCGATGATAGTGCATCGTGATGCAGCACCGCTGGTTTTAGTGGGGTGGGCGGCTTTAAAAGAGAAGGATCGAGTTGAAAGGGAGCTCGAAAAAAAATGGACTAGCTCGACGTACTGTCCTATACCAACGTAGCAAGGGCGCAGCACCGACCTCCTTTGCAACATTGGCACATGTATTGGGGCCTACGTATGCGCTCACAGCTGCTTTTACAACACGCGTTGGCAGGTGAGGGTATGAGGCAGTAACAAACTCGGACGCGAAAAGGCCGAGCAAGGCATTGCCTAAGCAGGATAAGTTCCCATTCGCTGGAGGGGGCCTCTGATTGGGGTGTCGTTTGGCAAACAGGGGAAGAATGGATGGGTGTGTGCAAGCTTGCTCGAGTTCAGGAATCTGGAGCACTGAACCAAATCCTATGCGGTGGCCCAACGCAGACAGGGCAGACGGTGGTGTTGGTTGCAAGGCGGTCCATGTTTCTGGAGAGAAAGTAGAGGACGAGGAGCTGGCTGCGAGGGCCTCTTTTGGTGGAAAGCGTGTTAAAGAGGAGAGTGGGACAGAGGCCAATCTTGCAGCTGTCGAAGCAAGACGCCGGGGAGGATGGTTCATTGGTTCAGGACCAGAAACGAGGGACACGCTTTGGCGCGTCGACTCGGTCTCTAAGCGCGCATCTCACTCGTCTACATGCTCAACGCAAACCACCGCTGTCTTGGCGATCCAACAAAGTTATGTAAATTAGTTGGCCTCTATTATCGTATAATAGTATTAAAATTTATGCAGAGGCGAAGTACAGTGGCAGCCTTAATAAAATTGCCCTGACCCTGGGTTCACGGTTCACGTGATATGTGGCAAACGCAAGTTGAACGGAGAGACTTTTGGAGACATTCCATCACACAGTCACTTTCACCGTGTTACCACTCACCATGGCCGAATCCTCTCTCAGGAATCGGCACAGAAAAGTTTCCTCTCATCGAGATCCTTCACCCAGTAGTAGCGGTGACAGTTACCCCCCACAAGACCCTGTGCGCTGTCAGACCTTGTACTTGTCCACTCTACTCATTTTTTGCATCGCTAGGATTCCCGCACTCCGTTTGAACTTCTCTTAGAGTCCCATGAAGCTAGCATGCTGATTGTCGGTGTTCTCACCGCCCTCGCATTTGCTCTCCGTTTCTATAAAATAAATCACCCAGATCAAGTAGTGTTCGTCCGTTTTACTTCTCCCCTATCCAGCTCCAGTCTCACCGTTTTACCTCGTAGATTTGACGAAGTTCACTTTGGCAAGTTCGCCGCCTACTATATCTCACGCGAGTACTATTTCGACGTCCATCCGCCCTTCGCCAAACTCCTTTTCGGCCTCGCCGGCTGGTTCGTCGGATTCGATGGCAACTTCAACTTCGAGAACATCGGTGACAGTTACACCGAAAATCATGTTCCTTACGTGGGCATGCGCGCTTTACCCGCAATTCTTGGTAGTCTCACGATCCCGGTTGTCTACGGGATCATGAAAGAGAGTGGTTACGGGAATGTCATCGCTGCCTTTTCGGCCTCCATCGTCCTGTTTGGTGCGTACTACAAGCCCGGTTTGCTGCGGTCGGCTTTCCAACCTTACCGTTTTACGGCGCAGACAACGCACATGTGGCCCAGTCCCGTCTCATATTATTAGACGCCACTCTGATCTTCTTCTTATCTCTCACCATGTATTCCTATATTCGCTTCCGTAAACTGCGATATTCGTACGTTCAAAGTCTTCCAACCTTCAAACGCCATGTTTGATCACTCCCTAGAGCGTTCAATCCTGAGTGGTGGGGCTGGCTGATCGCTACCGGTGTCTTTATGGCCTGTACCTGGGGCTCCAAGGTGAATGGTATACTTGCCGTCTTCGCTATTGGTATCGCCGTTCTCGTCGATTTGTGGGACCTTTTGGACTTCCGAAAGAACCCGTCCATGGTCCGTACACTTCTCTCTCAAACGCCCAAATCCTAATCTGATGTCCTTTCAGGAACTGTTCTACCGCCATTTCATTGCCCGCGCAATTGGGCTGATCTTGGTTCCCTTCATTGTTTACCTATCGTTTTTCTGGATCCACTTCACCATTCTTACTCACTCGGGCACTGGTGATACCTTCATGAGCCCCCAGTTCCAGGAGAGTTTGGCAGGAAACGAGTTGTTGATGAACAGTATTGGTAATGCCCACTTTCTCATGGGCATCTCACGTACTAACATTCATCTCAGAGCTCAGGTACTTCGACACCATTACTCTAAAACACAAGGATACCAAGATTTTCTTGCATTCACACCCCGAACGCTACCCATTACGCTACGAGGACGGTCGCATCAGTAGCCAAGGTATGGCATCTATAGCGACCGCTTGCATGATGCACGTGTCTGACAGTTCTTCAGGCCAACAAGTCACAGGCTACGGTCATGCTGATGAAAACAACTGGTGGCAGATTGTTCCGACAAAGGCCCTGCCTGAGACTGGCCGTGGCCGTATTGTTCGCCACAACGATGTCATCCAACTCCTACATGTCACCACCCAGACTTATCTCCTAACTCACGACGTCGCATCACCGCTTATGCCCACCAATCAGGAATTCACGACCTGGCCGAGGGATGACCTCACGCATTATAACGACACCCTCTTCCAGCTCACCCTGAATGGTGCACACGAAGGTGAAGCCGTCAGGAGCAAGAGTGGTTACCTCCGGCTCGTACATGTCCCGACAAGGGTGTCGCTCTGGAGCCACCGGGACCAGCTCCCTGACTGGGCGTTCCGGCAGCAAGAGGTCAATGGAGATAAAAACCCAATGGACCGTGGCAATATTTGGTACGTCGACGACATCATCTCTGGGGAAGGTCCGTCGTTGTTCTTTTCTTCAATTCATTTTTTTTGATGAACGACGCACGCCAGATGGCGAGGATGCGTCGGCTAGAAATAGCGTGCAACAGGCGAAATCCCCCAAGCGGCTCGGTTTCTTCAGTAAATTCATCGAACTCCAACTTCTCATGTTGCAGCATAATGCCGGCTTGACCGCATCACATCCTTACGCAAGCTCCCCGATCAACTGGCCGTTCCTCCTGAGCGGCATTAGCTTCTGGACGCAATCAGAGGGACAGAAACAGATTTATCTCATCGGCAACCTTCTCGGGTGGTGGACATGTGCTCTTGCCTTGTCTCTATACGTAGGTATCCTGGGCGCAGATTTGCTCGCCAAGAGGCGAGGCATAGATCCTATTCCGATTCGTAAGTTGGATTTTTTATCTGAGTGGCCAAGTTTGACCCTCGCCTTGCGTGATCAATAGCCGTTCGCAACCGCTTATGGAACTCGGCGGGCTTTTTTGTCATCGTGTGGTTTATTCATTACTTCCCGTTCTTCCTCATGAGTCGACAACTATTCATCCACCACTATCTTCCATCTCACCTCGCGTCTGCCCTCGTCGCCGGTGCAGTGCTTCACTTCCTCCTCTCGGAAACCATCGAATACCCGATATCCGTGCGGGGCCACAGCACTAGCCCGCGCCCTAGACAGTGGGCAGAACTTGGTACACGGGGCCCTATCATTGTTGCCATGTCCTCCATCGCATTATTTGCTGCGTTTGTGTTCCTTGCTCCGATAACTTATGGCACCCCAGGGTATGTATGCTTCATGTATGTTACTCGTAGCTGGGAGGTTGACATGCTCTTTATTACAGGCTGGATGGCCATGCGGTCAACTCTAAACGATTGTTATCTTCCTGGACGCTTCACTTTGCTGCCAAGCCGTTCGAGTCATGATCGCGAGGAATTTTGAATTTAAGGGGGTTGCCTGCCTGGGCCTTTTTACGATTATTGTCCAAACTATCACTTTTCCGATTGTATATAGCGTCTAGTCACCGTTCTTGAATTACCTTAAATAAATGAGCCTCTTTGACGTGCCCAGCCGCTCTACTAAAGTTCTCGCCGCTCGCTTCCGCCACGCCTCGGTGTGCTCGGGTATTGGCACCTCACGATCTTGCGTTGATCCTCCTCGACGATAATGTTCAACGCTCCACGACCGACGCAGGCGTACGGTGCCTCCTCTTCTGTTAGCTTTGGCGGCAGCTTCGTTGACGAGAACCCGCTCGCCGCATCGACGTACGATGGCCTTGATCCTTGGAGCACCGCACCGACTCCCTCTCCACCTCCAGTCCCCTCCATCTTTACCAACGCTATCGGTACGTCGTGTCCTCCTTTCTTTTCCCTTCTAAAAGGTTTTTTATATATGTGTGTATGTGGCTACTTGGGGGGTTCTACCAGCCGAAGCTACCGTTCCGGCGATATATCAGCAATCGTTTAGTACGGTCGACCCAACCAACTCTGGAGAAACTTCTGTGAATTCGTTATCGCGAGTATTGTCGACGTCTTCGTTGCCCGCTGCGACGATAGATAAGGTACGTATCCCCCCCCCCAAACTTACCCTGCTCCCAACTTCCCTCTCATCCCTCTTTGCACTCTCCCCTCCACATTCCCCCTTGCATCGACTCCCTGATTAAATATGTATTCAGATTGTCAATCTTGTCAGTACACGCCCGCGTGTATCCAAACTCGAGTTCTTCGTCGCTCTCGCTCTAGTTGCGCTAGCACAGGCGGGGAAAGGTACGTCCGTTGTTCCAACCGTCTCTCTCTCTCTCTCAAACATAACTAACTAACGCCAACAACAACAACAATTTTGATCTATGGCGGAAAATAAAGATGTCAGCGTGGAGCAGGTCGCATTGCTCGCACAGCAGAACACGCTCCCAGAACCCACGCTCGATATCAGCTTGCTCAGCTATAATGCTGCTACAACCACCGCCACTGCGCCTCAGCAGAGTAGTCTGTCGTATAGCCAGCCAGTGGCGGGCAGTAGTAGTGGTGATAGTAGTCACAGTGGCGGGGGTGCCGTCCTGCCA
>QFDW01001464.1:0-14491 GCA_003315895.1 Lactifluus rugatus | reverse complement strand
AACGAGGCATTCCTCCTTGTCCGCTGTCATCGTCGCGATGGGTCCCCCGAACCGCCGTTGGAGCTTCGATTCCTCATCCGGCTCTTCCGAGTCGTCCCCTACCAAAGCGCACGATCAATCTCAATCAGAGCAGAAGGATGCATTTGGTATATCCAAGAAGAGAGAGAACAACAGTAGTAGTACTTCGGGGGCTGCGCAAACGTCTACCGAAAAGTCGGCTACTGCACTCACGCCCCATGATCCTCCCCCGACATACGTGGCCGCGCTCCCATCCACCACGCCCACGCCCAAAACCGATCAGGTGCCACTCTCCGGGTATCGCATCGCCCTAAGCACACAGGGCCCCGCCTTCCCAGACGTCGACAAGACGCGCGAGGCTCCATTCACTGATGCCGACGGTCGCTCGCCCGTATTCATCGGCTCAGCGCTTATGCAGTATTCAGTGCATCCGTGCAAGATCGCGCCGCACCTCGCACCCTCGGCCTGCCGTGTGCCGTACGGAGGTCTCGAATATGCGCACTTCGGCAGATACGATTTGCTGCCCTTCGTGCCAGAGCGTATGGAGTTCGTCCCGACTTCCCACGGACGCATACCCCCCGGCAGGCAGCCAGTCAAAGGCGGGTTTGAGAATACGGGCGCAGAGCTCTATCATGCCGCTGCTGTAATTGACGGTATCAAAGTTCCCGGAAAGACCGGCGTTCATTTGGTATGCACCACCCGTGATCCCACCTCCACCCGGGGATTTTGCCCATTTTCAGACCGGATATAAACTTATGTTCTTATCAGGGCGGCTGCAACATTGCGTATGGAGGCAATGAACATATTCTGAACGAGAACTATGAAATACTGTGCGTTCAACCCTTGTTCGGCTTTTGATGGTCCATGACCATACGCATGCAGGTGCTGGAAGTTCTAGGCTGTGACCGCTTGGGTTCACTAACGGCTGCTCTGATTAGCTTGACCATATGGTGTGTAGATATGTCGTCATGTCTCTGTATGTATACATCGGTGGTCATCCGGAAACTAGTCTTGGGAATATTTGCTGCTTGACCGCAAAGCCCGTACCATTTTCCATGAGTAAGAGGTGGTCATGTGTGCTCAATTGACAGTTCTGTGCCAATGGGTGTCGCCTCGAGGGGTACCGCAGGCGGAGCACGCAAGGTGATCGGGCTCATTATCACTGAGATAAGGTAGCAACTGTATGACACCTTGACACGCGACGCGTCGGATAAGATTTGACTCACAGGGTGCACACAAGACAAGACCATTCAGAAATTTCATTCACTTGATTTTCCGATCGTGGCACGTTGTAAACCGGCGGTTCCCGTTGCATGTGGCATGTCCCTTCGGGTGGCCTAGACTTTGATGACTCGGGTCTCCGTGCTAAAGAGGTGACGATTGAAGCGTGCCCAGCCCCCTGCAGGGTGGAACCAGAAGATCCGTCCTTCCCAGTCGCTTTGCCCTCTGTGCCGTCACCCTCAGTTGGGTGCCTTGGTAAAATGAAATCACCCCAGAGGTCTGACAATGTGCCTGTCCTTAGCTGATTGGCTTCCGATACATCCATAGACGTCATCATTGTACGATGACGGTCCCGGTCGGTCTCACGTAATTCTTGCGCGTCGATGTCGGAGTCATCCTCCTCTGAACCTTGTGTAGAGAGGTTAGGAGCTGTTGGACAAGGGTTGATAGAGTTGCAATTGGGCGGGGAGATGATCCTACCGTCACCTTGCAAAGCGAGCAACCGTCTTTCCGCGGCCAGTGCCCGCTCCTCGCGAGCCCGTTTACTGAACCTTACGGCGTTAAGAGAGCCGAGCACCAGGTAGACCGACGCACCTGCCAGCTTTCTTACGGAACCCGGTGCCAGCCCCCTTGTCATCTTCGTCGGCATTCAAAGCCTGACCGCTGCCGGTGAAAGTGCCGGCCGTTGTAATACGGGTACCTGCTTTGCGTCGCTTCGTAGTTTGAGCACCAGTTAGTGAAGACCCAGCAGCTGGCTGTCGGCGTCGTCTACACGCTGAAGGGCGAGGGCGACTCTGCGCTCCTCCACACTGTGGCGAAACAGTGAGTGCGCCAAGGAAGTAGACGGGAAGAGCTCATTACCATATATTCGGGGAGGTCATCTTCCATGAATTCATTCCCAACCATTTTGACGGAGTCTGCCAATCTAGTCCCCGAAGACCACATCCCTATGTGCAACTCAGTTTTCTGGGCTTCGCAAAAGGATCAACTCATCATTACCATCCCCATAGTAGCCCTTCGCTTGAAGGCCTATGACTTCTTTCCGAAGCTGGCCCCAAAGAGCTTGGAAATCAGAGCCGTGATTCATATGCTGCGTGTACACGCTCGTCGGCCCTGCCCTGACATACCACAGAGGAAAACTATTTACCTTGATATGTGCAAGCTGCTTTTTGTCACCATTGTGGGCCATGGACATAGCAACAAGGTACGCACTTCGTGGCAGAAAGTCCCTATTAGCCACGGCGTCGAGACGAACGAGCCGTCCCGCCGGCGAAGCACGAGTTCTGTTTACGTGCAACCACTACATTAACCGATCTTACTCGAAAGGTGAAATGTGCATACCAATGGTCTCCCCATTATTCCAGTTTCTTCCAGCAAAAATGTTGTTGTACTCATACTAGCACCCACTCAGAGGGGCATGCTCAATCTAGTGAAATATCCGACGCACCTCTTCCAGGCTGTTGACGACAAAGCCGTGGGATTTCATGATAGGCCTGACTTGCGCCGCCAACGCGCGCACTAGCTGACGCGCTCGTTCTTGCTCGCACGCGTCAGCCATCGGTAAAGCGGTAATGAAATTCACATGAGGGTTAGGATTCGGTTCGCTTTCGTTGAGCCTGAGATGAACCATAAATTTCGTGGGATCAAGACACGAACTTGGGTTCTCGGCTGGTCGAGACTCAGATGGAAGAGCAAAAATATGCGCCACGCGACGCGCTTTTCTGCTTGGCTGACTCAGGCATTTTCTCTATCGGTGAATCTTATCTAATCAATAACCCCCCAAACGATTTCCTCCGCTCGGCTCCCATAATTTCCGTCCCCAACGCCCGTCTCCCCTGGGAGGGTATAAAACATCGCAGCATTTCTGTGGGGGTGAATAGTAGCAGTACATCAAAATGAAGATCGCTGTCCTCACTTCCGGGGGCGACAGCGCCGGCATGAACGCCGTCGTGCGCGCGGTCGTCAAAGCTGGCATTCTCCAGTATGTCCCCTATCACTTTCCCCTGGAGGCTTTTTTTTTCAACGGAAAGTGCATATAAATCTATAGAGGATGTGAGACGTGGATCGTTCGAGAAGGATATGAAGGCCTTGTCCGCGGAAACACAGATGCGGATGCTCCAAGCCCGCCGAATCTCCAGACGACACTCGACGTTAAAGTTCGCGATCCTTCGTTTATACAGAACCTGCGCTTTGGAGACGGCGCACTCTTGCGTGATGGGACTGGCGATCACCCTAGCGGGCGGACGCTCAAGGGGCGTTACATCGTGCGGGTGGGGTGGGATGACGTCCGGGGCTGGTTCGCGCAGGTTCGCGCTCCGTGCTTGATATCCCGTGTTATTCACAGTTCCCTCGCAAATAGGGCGGCACCCTCATCGGTACCGCGCGCTCACAAACGTTCAGAACTCCTGAGGGCCGCCTGACTGCCGCATACAACCTGATCAAGGAGGGCATCGACGCATTGGTAGTATGTGGAGGCGATGGTTCCCTGACGGGGGCGGATATCTTCAGGGCAGAGTGGCCGACCCACATCCAGACTCTAAGATCACAAGGTACATCTGGTTCTTTTCCCCCAGAGAAAGCTGCGATTCCCATTGACGCCCGCCAGATCGAATCACGGACGAGCAGGTTGCGCGCCACGGGCACCTCAGGATCGTGGGCCTTGTTGGATCTATAGACAATGATATGTCCTTAACCGATCTCACAATCGGCGCGCCAACGGCGCTGCATAGAATCTGTGAGGCTATCGACAACATCCATTCTACAGCCATCTCGCATTCGCGCGCGTTCGTCCTTGAGGTTATGGGACGGCATTGCGGATGGCTTTCGCTCATGGGTGGAGTCAGGTTTGTACACGCTTGCGCGTCCTTCAGTAGGACAGTAAGCCCGCTGATCACGATCTCCCAAGTTCTGGCGCAGACTTCATCTTCATTCCCGAACGTCCCCCCAATGCTGATCCTTGGGAGGATGAGATGTGTGAAATAATTCAGCAGGTACGCCTTGCGTGGGCTCAGTCTTTTCTCAGACTACTCACCCTCAACCAATCAAGCACCGCAAAAACGGGAAGCGCAAGACCATAGTGATCGTAGCAGAGGGGGCACATGATACTAATCTCAACCCTATTCGCGCGGAATATGTCAAACAGGTATTAACCGATCGTCTCGGCCTCGACACTCGCGTTACGACTCTTGGCCACATTCAGCGCGGTGGTAGGCCGTGCGCTTGGGATCGTATTTGGGTTATTTCCTCCCTCTGCTAGTCGTCTCGTCAACCAACTGATGCCATTTAGCCAACACTACAAGGCTTGGATGCCATTGATGCTCTCCTCGAGGCAACTCCGGACACTCCATCGTATATGATTGGTATGCGTGAAAATAGGGTCCACCGTGTGCCTCTTGTGGAGGCGGTTAAAATGGTACCATTCAATTTGCCGTCCGTCCGCTCCTGCGCATCTAATTTATCCCCAGACGAAAGGTGTAGCGGAAGCAATCAAAGATCGGAACTTTGAAAAGGCGATGTCTTTACGCGATCCAGAATTCCAGGAGAGCTTCGAAGGCTTCATTGCGACTTCGATGTTGGTGAGGGACCCACTTCTCCCTCCTGAGAAGGTATGACACTTGTGTATCTCCAAGGCAGTCTGCTGTCGTTAATGCCGATTATTGGTAGAGGATACGAGTGGGCATTATACAGTAGGACCACCTCTCAACGCGTGAACGCTGACAGTACCTAATTTGCCTCTTAGTATGGGTGCACCAGCGGGTGGCATGAACGCTGCGACGCGTGCCGCAGTGCGCTACTGCATACGTCAAGGCCACAAACCTCTAGCAATTTCCAACGGGTTCAAGGGCTTGCTCGATGACAATATTCATGAACTTTCCTGGCTCGGAGTCGATAATTGGACGGTGCGCGGTGGCTCAGAACTTGGCACGAACCGCACCCTCCCAGACGTAGATCTTGGCGGAATTGCCTCGAAATTCCAGGAACACCAAATACAAGCTCTACTGATGATTGGTGGCTTCGAGGCCTTCAGCTCACTATTGATCCTAGAAGGTGGCAGGAAGTATTATCCGGCATTCCGCATCCCTATGGTTCACATCCCGGCAACCATATCCAACAATGTGCCAATGACTGAGATTAGCCTTGGAAGTGATACCAGTTTGAACGCACTCGTAGATGCATGTGACTCGATCAAACAAAGTGCTTCAGCTAGTCGGAATCGAGTTTTCGTGGTTGAGACGCAAGGCGGGATGTGCGGTTACATCGCAACACTGGGAGCTCTCGCAGTATGTCAGATTATCTTCTTTACACCCACATATTGACATAGTGGAGGTGGGTGCGAGTATTGTGTATACACCAGAAATAGGCATCAACCTTGACACCTTACGCGACGACGTGAGGTGGCTCAAGACGCGGTATGGTCTGGATGAGAAGGGCAAAAGCGAAGGGCGGGTGGTGATTAGGTATGTCAAGCCAATGCCTTCTGATCACTATGCACCGAGTCCGGATCTCAACAGGAACGAAAATGCATCCAACATCTATACGACGGAGGTGATTACAAGGATTTTCAAAGAGGAGGGTGGCGAGCTTTTCGATGCGCGCTCGGCCTCTCTGGGCCATACGTTGCAGGGAGGTGTACCCTCACCGCTGGATCGCGCGTACGGGGTGCGGTTCGCTTTGAAAAGCATGGCATTTATCGAGAAGCACCATGAGCAACTACGGGAATACAAGTTCAAGGCACGAGAGGCAAGCCCTGAATCTGCGGCGGTGATTACACTGCAGAGCTCGGCAATAAAGTGGGTGCCCGTTCAAGAGATGGTCGCACACGCGGATATGAAGAACCGGAGAGGGAAGAATGCATGGTGGGGTGAATACAAGGGACTTGTGGAGAGATTGGCGGGCCGACCACAACTGTTGTGATGTATTATGTACGGTTGTTGATTGTTATGCAAATTTTAAGCGGAGCAATAAAAAACGCGACTGGACCACGGGCCTACACACGCCACGCCACCCGGTCACGGCGCAGTGTACACAACCGCTTCAACTCGTCGTCGTCTACTCTGATGCCATCCCAAACTCAGTTTGCTGCTCCCCTTTCGGGTACTCCCCGACCCCCACTCCCCTTGGAACATCTAAATCCTCATATCAAGACACGTCTGTCCTCTCGAAATATCTCTATTCAGACCCGCCCTTTTCTTACGCAACTTTACATACAGTTGATACTTCCAACTTGCCTACTGTCAAGTTCCAAGAAATCATACGCGAGGGACAATCAACTATTGTGCGTGAGCTATCGTCTTACTCGCAAACCCTTTTTGAACTCTTTTTTAAACTGCTATAGGTGGCACGCATGAAAGTTCCGACGGTGTGTCCAATCAACCTCCCATCTGCCTCCCACTTGCCTCATTTCTTTCCCGTAGCCTGCAGGTCACGCGTTTATCCTCCGCCGTCTTGATACAGGCGCGATCAGCCTCACAACCATGTTCCGTGCTGCTTTCCCTACCGCTAGTGATGAATCGGAAAGGACAGAAGCTAACTGGGTCAAATCCAACTATGATAGCTCAGGGGGTAACCGCACCGGGAAGGCGCGTTTCGCGGGTACATGGGTCACGACTGATGTTGCGGTCAACATCGCCGATGACTATTCTCTCGGGAAGATCATTATCCCACTGACGGATGCCAGGCCTGATCCTAACACTGAATATCGTAAATCATCACGCGCCCAGCAGCAGCAGCAGATGTCGGATAGTGGATCACCTGCACCTAAACAGCTCCCCACTCCATCTCCATCCATGTCTTCTCCTAATCCTCCGAAGCGCCGACGCGAGGCGTCCCTAGCTCCCACCAAATCGCCTTCTGCTGCTCCCAGTTCACCCACAAAGCCTCCTTCGAGTCCAATCTCGAGCCGTCGCTCCTTGCGCACGACGAGTCCTGCACCTCCCGCGACCCCCAAACTTGTTGGCCAGAAAGCTACCACCACTCCGAAATCACCGAAAGTGTCTCGCTCTCCTGTCAAGACTCGCCGACTGGAAGTGATCACGCCTGCGGGATCAGACGAAACTGCCGTTGATGATGATGTCCCAGAAGTTCCAGGACCCGATATGAATGAAGATATTAGGGATCAGAAGGAGCTGATCGAAGCGTTCAAGGCGCAGCGTGATGCCGAGATGCGGGGACAGGCAACAAGTGATGAGGATGAAGCGATGGTCGAGGGTTCAGATAAGAAGCGCGAACGGGAAGATGAAAACTCAACGTTGCAGTTTGAATTCAAGGAGCCGGAAGCCAAGCAGCGACAGATTGCCACGAACAGGCGCATTGCTGGGTTGCCCGAGATGACGCCGGAGCGGAGGTCATTTGCATGGGGTGTCGCTGCGTTTGCCGCCGCCGTTGGTGCCATGTGAGCGTTTCAAACTCTTGACTGTTTATGGTCGCTGACTTCTGTACAGGACATACATACCAAATCCGTGGCTCTGACCTTTTGGACCTTTCCCTCCGCTACGTTCTCACTTGTTCTCGTTCCAATTACTAGTCTCATAGGTAGGGTTTTGTTGTGGTTCAGGCGGTTTGGGAGACCTCTATTCAACTCCATGCACCTCATTATTCCTTACTGTGTTAATGAATGCGATGTCGTTTGTTTTGTCGCCTCTCGGACGGCTTCTCCATAAAGGTGTTGTCTGTCATCATATATTTCCTTTATTTACCGCTTTTTCCTTTACTCTCTGTATTTACTATGGCGCCCTGGAAAATTGGCAGGAGCTCAACAACATGATGGCACACGTACATCGCTACCGCTTTGCCTTTTCAAAGCCATGTGTATTCATACAAAAAACACACTGAGGTTGTCTAGGGTGAACAAACCATCAGGCCCTCCGCGTACAGCCCAACAATGTACAACACCCCCGTCTCCGCGTCCCGCAACGCCGTCGACGAGGACGAAAACGCGCTACCATCGCTCTGGTACAATGTACGCAGCTCGTACCCAGGGGCCCGCGGCACCTTGCGCGAAGCGGGCACTGGTGCGCCCATATCCCACGCGTCTCCCCGCTCTCCCGCTCCCACCCCAGTCTTCGCGTCTGTAGGCGTGATGGACACGACCCAGCTAGGCGCACGCGCGCCTATCTGGTTCGTGGCCACTGCCACGAGCGACTGAAAGTGTGGATGTCCTGCGACGATAAGCGCACCTTGCGAATCGAACATGATATTATCCGGGGCGAACGGCGTCGGCACGCGTGCGCGCAGCGAGAGTGACGGTGGTGCCTGCGTTTGCGTTTGCGTTTGCGTGTCTGTGACGTCCCGTGTGTAAAAGAGAATCTCGCCGAGCGTCGTGGATGCTATGGCTACTTGTGTGCCGTCGGGAGAGATCGCGACGCCATTGGGGAAGGAAATGTACGGTGCGACGGTCGTGTGCGTGTGCGTCGCAGATTGTGTCCGGAGCTCGGATAGGGACGACGACGAGAATGGGAGCGTCTCGCTGGAGGAGGAGGACGACGGCGCCATGGTGACGTGAGTGGCCCAGCCGAGGGGTAGCGCGAGGACCGACTCGGTGATGGGTAACGTTTTTCCGAGCACTCCCGGGAGACGCCATGTGAAGCGGTGGTCGTGCGTGAGGTAAAATGACGTCGGACTCGTGAGCGCGAGCGAGTTGGGCGCAACGAGCTCCGGGCCGGAGAGCGTGCGCACCCAGTGCGCGTGGTCTGGCACGTCCCACGATAGGGCGAATTGCTCGATCGTGCTGCTGTTCCGCGCGTGATTCACGACGAAGAGGTTGGAATAGGGTTGGTCGGGACGGGAGGGATAAATGTCAAGTCCCAAGGGATGAAAGTCATGTGCTTCTGGGTATCCTTCGAGCGTGATCCGTCGCGGCAGAGCGTCGTCATCCCCAATGTGGTAGAGCCAGAGTGCTCCGCGGGGATTGGGGTCGTTCAGCGGGCCCATGACTGTATTCCAATCTTTGCGATTCGGGTCGCAACTGAGCAGCAAAGCTTTGTTGGTTACGGCACCGTTGGTACCCTCAACCCTCTCCCAGAAAACGGCGTCCTCACAATACCTCATGTCATTAAACAGCGTGTCTCTAACGATCGTGCAGTGCCCGCCATGAGAACCCTCTGCGTAGTAACCATGAGGCAAGTCGAGGGTCGGGATAAGCATGTTTCGAGAGCTACGGCCATTCCGCCAGAGTGCGAATCCCTGCAGGAGACGATCATGGATCAGGGTCAGAATTGCGGCTTACATGCACATTATCCAAACGTACAAGGAAAGCTGTAGTGACGGCCCAAGACAAAGACGACATCATGGTGGTGGGGTTCAAGTGTGAAGATTTGAAGGCCTTCACGAACCATTAAATAAGAAGCTGCACATTACGGAAGGCAGCGATGCGATGTTCGTACAAGTATTTAAATCGATATCTGAGATCGACGGGTATGTCGGCCACACTGTTCGTGTCCCCTATAACACAAATACACACGTTTCATTCATTTCATCTTTCATATGATCATTTGTCGAGAAGAAACTCTCCTATAAGAGACTTCATGTCACCGGCATCTAATTTTGTTGTTGCGGTCTCCCAAATCTCATTTGGTGGCGAGCCGACGCTCTGCTTGTCACCCAATCCGAATGCAAGCCGCGCCGCTGCCCAGGAAGGGAGATTCACCGTTGACGTCACGTTCGAAGGAACCAGCACAGCAGTGGTCCGGCTACTGTTGCTAGTGAGCGTGGTGTGGCACGAATAGCATAAATATGAGGGGAGAGACGACGGAACGAAGTCCGCGGGAGAAGCCTCTGTAAAGGAATGAATGGCTGTCTGGGCCTTCCACGCTTCAACGGACCGCTGTCTTGGTCTAAAAATGCCCCGTGAATATATGAGGTAGACATGCGCCGCAACACAACGTACAGTTCGCACATAATGCACTGCATTCCCGGCTTTCCTTTCGGTGCAAGTTTACCAACGGTCTTAGCGATGGTGGAAACAGTGGATGGGTAGTCCCTCTCGAGTCCAATGATAAAATCTACCATGTCGTCAGAGCAGGCAGATGATCGCGATTGGACGGATGTCTACCTCTTGTCAAGTCACCAATTGTCTGCTTAGGGATAGGAATTCTTTGCTTTCCAACCACAGGTAATTGATGCCACCAGACCCAGGCGGTGCATTCTTTCATGCCAACATCCCTTAGTGGCCGGACTAGGCGGACTACGCCATTCCACGAGTTGTCGCTAGGTGTGCGTTTGACAACAGGTGGGTGCCACTCTTCGTGTATTGCCTGGGGTACGACAAAACCTCCCCCTTGAGATATCGAAGAGATGAGGGATATTGACAAGGACGTGAGAGATGTGCCCAGGACAAGATGAGAAGCGCCGATTGAATAGGCTGTGTATAATAATAGCAACCTCGTCAGGGTTGATAGAGTAGATAGAGTAGCGGTCGGAGTGGGTAAAGCACGGAGGTGATTTTGCAGAGCCGAAACTGGTTCGGAGTCTAACGGGAAACTCAACGCTTTGGAAAACAAAAAAAAAAAGCAAGTTGGACGCACCTCCCCCGACGCCTAAATTAAAAGGTAGTTCTGCGACACTGGGAGCTAACCCACCAGAAACTCTTTCCCACCAGCTGCGATCGAAAGCATCTTGGATACGCACTGGAATAAACTCGTACCCCTCGTACCGAGTGACAGCTTCGCGGATCCGCGTAATCCGTTCGCTTATCTGGTTAACGTGAGACTAGTACAAAAAAGGAGGGAGGTCAACGTGCCTCAGGGAAAGCATCAGACATTTCTACATAACAAACATAAATTTTCTTCCAAACCCTGTTCCTGCGAGGATGCTGCCTTCCACCCTTTAGCTCGTCTCCTCCCACGCTTGTGCAGTAAACTTTGTGCACGAGGTCAAGTAAAACAGAAGACCCAAGGCCACCAGAGAATCCTATAAGCAGGCCACCTGATGGGTTAAGCGGTCCTCGCCGTGGTCCAGTGGACACATGATTGATGTGAGGTTCGAGCGCCTGACGAAACTTGCTGGATATGAGTGGGGTAAAACAGTCTCTACAAGGCACCTTTCTGCTTTACTATATCGCATCATCAAACGCGCGAGATGACCCACTTGCAGTAAACTGAGTGACGGATCACCAAGTTCCCAGAATTAGTTTTACATTTGACGCAAACTCTTGATCGGTCGAATTTGCGCTTTTCTTTTCAATCAGCATGTTAACACGACAACTAAGATGCGAGAGAACAGAGTGGCCCGCTCACTAGGCATAAGTGCCTCTCCTGTCTCAGCAGCTGGATTTCCGCAGAATTCCGACATAGCCTTGACGGTGATGAACTTGTTATTTGGATATAGGCTCACTTTTCTGAGTCCGAGTCATGACAGTGCCAGCGATCGCGGGCAGCAAATTCGACGGGCCGCAAAGCCCTGATTTTACCGTTCCCGTTCCCGGCCTTACTTGGCACTATTTACACGTCTCAAAGGACGGGCACGGTAACATATCGAGAACATCAAAGGGTACAAAGAACGATGACGCGAACCAAGTTTCATCTGATCACAGCCATAAGTATAAGCACTCAAACCCATCCACTGTCCCTTCCTGTTTCCACCACGTCCATGTCTTCGTCACTGTGCAGACTAATCAGGTCTTTCATGCATACTTGATGTGCACATTTGATGAGGAGGAACATGCATCTAACATTCCTGCTCCCATTCTGAGTATTGCATTGGGTGTCATCCTCATCCATTACCATCGACGATGACAAGGACGATTCAGCCACCCCCTCCACCTCCATCTCAGTAGCTAGCTGGTTCACTTCCTCGGCCACGCGTTCGAGATCGTCAGCGCGCTGCCGCAGCGCCCGCGCCTCCATCATGAGGCGCTTCTTCATCTGCTCGACACATATCCTCTCTGCATCCTCTTAACGCCGCATCGCTACTCTCAGCCGTTCTGCCTCTGTTGAATTCGAGTCCCTGGCCAAATGATGACTTTGCCAATGCCAAGCCCGACATGCAATGCTGTTGTCAATGCCCCTATCCAATATGCGTCAGACCTTGCTCGCAAGCCTTTCAGCTGCCTGTCCTCTGTCCTTCGGCAGGGTCTTGGCATGCCAAGGGCCAAGGAGGGTGTCGTACTCTTTAGGTGCGGTGCGTGTGGTCCCGCATTGTCGGTGTCTGACGGAATCCAGAGTCAGTTTCTACATAAGTTTCATGTCTCTGTCTCAGACTCACTTTCGGATGACTCCATCTCTACGTGTCCTTTGGCTTTGCATGTATTCCCAGCTGACGGATGGGGACGGTGACGGCCGCGAATGGTGGCCGGCTCTGTGCATTCGTTGTCTTTGAAGATTATGTGTACTCCTTGGCCAGTTGCGCTTGGCTTCCCGATGACCTTTTCGGGTCCTCCACACGCGGCGATCATTGCTTTTATGCGCTTATGGAGCTTCCTGTTGACTTTGGGGTGGAGATCTTCGTAGTCTCAGGTAGAATTGGACATTTGCCAAAGGGAATGAGGTATGGGGTATGGGATGGAATATTTAATTGCGATAATGGGAGAAGACTCATCGCCCTGTCATGTCGGTCTGCGTATATACCCAAAATCGTGGTTTCCATTTACCATGTTGAGTCCAGGTCACACATCATTGTGGCTGGTCTGGATCTCCCTAACCGCTCCATCATATTTTCAGCCTTGTTGACTTTGACGTCTACCCCGGAACCAGCATCTTGTTTTCAGTGACAGCGTTGAGGGCATCATCGAGAAGTTCACGTCGCTAGTCTTAGTCTTTGCGCCGGCATGCGCGTTGAGCAGGCCCGGCCATCAGCTTCGTATCCACAACGACAAAGAGGATACTATGCGAGATTCCTGGTGTCCAATTTTGTCGTGCGTCATCTCGAGCATTCTCTGAATAATGCCCACTGAACGTCGTGATCATATGGACCCAATCGAAATCCAGATGACCACGCGCCGTCCGTGTGACGTATCTTTGTTGCCACAACTCTGTTCTTTGGTGGTCATACTAGAATAGTGCTCCGCGCTCCGAAAGAGACAAGAAAAGTTCCAGATAGATTGGTGTATGTATCAACGTGTAACCACTATATCGAGGATCCCCCTCCGAGTCCTTCATAGCTTCATTACAGGGGTTCCTGACTTCTTGGTGTCCCTTCCAGAACACAGCCGTGCTCGTGCTATGCCAGAGACCTTCAAGTTCTCGTGTGTCTATTGGTATTTTTTGGCTGAATAACTGGTTACAATTTCTGGCCATCTTCCTTCCCCTAGCTCAGTTCGCTTAGCATTTTGGTTCATGTAATGCGTTGCACGGGCTCTTCTCTACATGTTATTATTACAAACGCATGGAGAAATGTTCTTCTGCCAAATACCTCAAATCATAGCTTTACTGAGTTGATCCTGCGATACTTCAACTCCACCTTTTCACACGAATCTTTGAGCGCCTTTGCGAGGTACTCGAAGTCAGATATCTAGGATCGATGAGCGGAACTCCGGTCATTAATACATTCGAGGATTTACCTCATTCCAGACCTGCGTGCTTACCCTCACCCACCACCTACTATTGTGTCGGAAAACTAAGGCAGACACCCGCCACACCTCCAACAAGTTATGGACGAGAAGTCCATGCGTAGTGGCGTTGTCGGGTGTACTCGGTGCAAGGGGGAGCTCAACATTAACCATGTTGAGCGTAAACTCCTCCGTAGGGTCTAGTAGTGAGGTTCCAAGCAGCCGAGAGAGCAGCCTACCACCGGAGAGCGCGAGCGAGTGACAATAATCATTAATTTTTTGCTCGCCACCAAGCCACTGTCGGAAATCTAAGGCTACCAATTCCATCGGTGAACATATTGCCACACGAGCATATCAAACCTGATGCCATACCATGGTTGATGCTCAAAAATTCTGAGTAGTCAGCGGTTCCCGTCCCTGAAACAACAAGTAAATTGAGCTCGCCACACAGACGCGTATGTGCGGGAGCACTCGCATTCAAACATCTCTACAAAGTGAGGTCTCCCGTAGTTTTCTGGAGGATCCTTGGGAGATAGGTAGGAAGAAGAGGTTGGGAAGGTAGATCGGATCAGGTGCTGGTTTCTGAATAGTGAGTTACAATAAGATGAAATTTCTCCGTTCCCCTGTGTGCGAGGCGAACCTTTTCGGTACGTAAAGGATAGCACACTGGCGCTTGGCAAAGAGCCATTTGTGACAATTCTGCGTGTGTGCAATTCAGCACGTCCATACAGCATTACGCTGGGGTTCGACCCTACAGATACCCAGAAGTCC
>QFDW01001448.1:0-14834 GCA_003315895.1 Lactifluus rugatus | reverse complement strand
TACAATATAGGAATCGCACGCGTACATGTTCACGTGGGTGGGTTTGGCCAGCACACCGCGACTCTTGAGCAACAAGCAAAACTGCCATGCAGTGCGCCCGCGCGAGCTTGCGCTCTCGTCAATGACGATAGCATTGAATAGCCCGCGCCCGCGGACCTCCTTGACGAGGGGCGAGCGTAAAGCGCGAATGCCAGAGCGGAACTGTGTGCCGAGTTGTTGAGCGCGTTCCGCGAGTCGTTCCTCTATTAGGACATCCAGCGCGGTCATCGCCACCGCGCATCCGAGCGGGTTCCTGTTTGAGTTTGCGCACGTGTGTGAGCTGAGAGAACGAGATACGAGGTCAAAGGAAAAGGGCTCACCCGCCATAGGTGCTGCCGTGTTCGCCCGGTCGGATACAGAGCATCACTTCCTTATCTGCGAGCACGGCGGATACGGGATAGATGCCTCCAGACAGAGCTTTGCCGAGAAGAACGACGTCCGGACGGATGCCCTCGTGTTCCACACACAACAACTTGCCTGTCCGCGAGAGGCCCTGTCCGTACACATAGATTCGTATCAACCCTTACACAGGGAGTCAAGTGCGCCTTACCGTTTGAATTTCGTCGCATATAAGTAAAACATTGTGCTGCGAGCATAGCTCGCGGACCTGGCGGAGGTATCCCATGGGTGGGACAACGATCCCTGCCTCTCCTTGGATTGGCTCGATGAGGAATGCAGCGACATCCTTTCCGTGTAGCTCCAGCGCTCGCCGGACGTCGTCAATATGGCCATATCGAATGGTATGAATTGTGTCGCCGTCACGGTACGTTGGGCCCACGCCCGTGAGATACGGACCAAATCCATTCCGGCTTTCCGGGTCGGTACTCATGCTGCGTTGATTTTTCGATCGAGAAAGAAAAAAAGCATGAATAGCGTGCCAACGCCCAAATGGAAGACGACGGATATCACCTTATGACACTGATCGTGCGCCCATGAAAGTTGCCCGCAGCGCTGAGAACGATCGCACGGCCTTCCGGCACGCCTTTCCTCTCATACGCCCATTTGCGTGCGAGCTTGATCCCTGTTTCGACGGCCTCGGCTCCGGTATTCATGGGCAGAACCATATCATAGCCAAAAAGTTTGGTAACCTTCTCAGCGAAGGCACCGAACACGGAATTATAAAATGCTCGTGAGGACAAAGTGAGGCGCTGAGCCTGTTGGACTAAGGCTGCTACAATGCGTGGATGACAATGGCCTTGGTTTACGGCGCTGGGTCAAAGGTGAGCATGAACGCATACAGGCACTCCAAATCGCACGCGCGATGCGATGTCCAGCGAGGTATAGTCTCAGACGCAGCGAGAGGAAATTTGGTGATCCGCGCGTGCGATTATGGAAAAAAGGATAGAGGAAAGCTTACGAATACGCCGAGAGCATATCAATGTATTCATTCCCTTCTGGGTCCCATACCCTGTTTTCATTACCCGTAAGCTACACGGGTAGGGTCATGCGACCTTAACGGAGACACTCACTTGGCACCGAGTGCCCGATCGAAAACGACTGGAAGAGGATGATAGCTGACAGAGACCAATCAAATACACGTAGGCATGAGTGAAGGGTTCCATACTTGTGCGCCCCGAACTCGTGCTCGAGCCGGATCACATCAGCGGAAGAGAGATGAAGGGGAGGTGGTGTGCCTTTATGCTGGACTCGCGGCTCGGCTAGAGGGGCCGCGGTAGCGGTGGCCGTGGAGGTGTTTTTGCCGTTGGCGTTCCGGGAGAGACCGTTGTCGTGGGGATGAAGCGCTACAGGTGCCATGATAGATAGTTCAGTGGATTGAGAGGGTTGAACTTGATTCTCGTTTTTTTCACAAGTGGTGAGTCAGAAATTTTGAGGGCGAGTTGACTTTATTTATAAGGACAAAGTCCCAGGCCGGGCGGACCATTGCATTTGTTGGTGGGTCTCCGACCTTTCCTGCGCAACCCCGCCCGGAGCCCGATTCTCCGCACCTACCCGGCCTGCCTCACTTTGTAGCCTTTTTTTTTATTTCTATTTCACGTGCGGTTCAACCCCGATCCCGGTACTTGCTCAAAACGACGTAGCTCCCCCGAGACAAACAAGCAAGCCAAGGTTTCTCTCTCTTGGAACTCATTCCACGTACAACTGGGGCACTGCTGCCGTAACACACAGATTCCCGACCGACGCTTCTTTCTCCTGGTACATGTGGAGTCATGTCATCAGTCATCCAGTCCTGTCCAATTGGAATCGAAACTTTGCGAGAGTGTTCGCATCTTATCTCCCATGAGCGCTAAAATTTAACGCTCACGAGCTACGAAACGATGTTATCTGCAAGCTCGGGGAACATGCCACGGATCGCGCAAGTTTCGTCCTCGTATCGAACGATCTCTCCCAAGTGGCCTCCATAGCCTACTAAATTGCCCCTGACTATCACGTCGAACATCCTATCCGACCATCTTCACGCATCAGGTAGGGTATCCATAAAACTCCCGCACCTCCTATCAGTTACGGCACCCAAGTGTTTGCGCCGCGCTGCTGTCTTATGAGACGCTGGAATTCAGACTCATTGTGTCTCCAAATCTCCAGTAGCGCTTTGCTGATCCGATGTGAACGTCCCATGCCATTTGTCCGACTCTTGCCTAGGGGGTTATCCTCACAGGGGGTGGAGGAGCAAATTTGGCTAGCAGCTCACAGACTAGTACGTAGCCAATGCGTGGTCGGGACAGCATTCTTTCAGGTACTGCCAAGTTGCGTTTCAAATGCCACTTCTACTGGCAGTGCAAATATATCTGCTATCAAAAAACCATCATTCGACCACAGATATGACCCTGATATGGTGCACCGCGAGACTATACTGTCGATCGGCTGCGACACTTAAACCTGCTGCAAGGCGTGAAGCGATATGCGTAACGCCCGAGACGCTCGAGGTCACGTGCACGCGATTGCATTTTACACTCATCTTGTGAACCAAGGATACACGGGTTCTTCTCCACTTGAAGGACCTTAGACGCTCGTTTCTTCTATGCCAGTGTTCTCCACCGCATGATTACATAGCTATGGAAGTTTGGGTAACAAGCATATGGCCCCACGGGTGAGTGAGGAGGGGGAGGAACCGAGATATGAGCGCTATGAGCGGTGAGCGTCGATCCGACAAATAGCCCACCTTACCTCCACGTTCCTCACGATTCTCTCTCCGTCACCAATCTTGGCTCATCGCAAAAGGTTAGCACCAGCGCTGCCTCGATCAAGTTTAATTTCGACGGGGGAGACGTCCCCTGTGCACCCCCCTCACGATCAGTCATCGTTCGGTGGGCGCATTCCCCCTGCTGCCACGCGCTTCCACGCCGTTTTAATTCCGAGTCGGCTGACATCTCCTTTCTCGTTTGCGCGATCGAGCTTGCTCTGTGGATTACAGCATCGTATGACGACAGTGGCGCCTCCTTTGTTGCTTCCATGGAACAACATCCAGCTGACCCGTGTGCGGCGTGTCCGTGGGCCAGGCTAGGCCCCTCTCGTCGAACTTTCATCTTATTTCAGGGTGACTTTGGTGAGAATCATTCTGAATTTTTGGTGACGTAAAGTGATTGACATCATCCTCTTGGGTCTGATAAGCCATACGTTTGCCTCCTCCTTGCCCGAATTAGTGTCTGGCGTTGAAACGATTTCGCGTGGGCGTCGTTGACTTGGTTGGATGAATTTCGCTATAACCAGCCGAGAGGACGCTGGTTGGGTTCTGCAGGTTGTAGCTTATCTGCCACTCCCCCACACGCGTCATCCTGACGTTGAACGTTGAACCCGATTCCACCCGAAGGTGATGATGCGTCAAGCAGACGTTTCTTTCTTTCTTTTCTTCTTTCATTCTTTACTGGCCGGACCAACCGATCGTGCTAAAGACAAGGGTGGACTCTCAGGCCTCAGGCCTCGCAACGGAATTGTCTCGGCATTGACACAGGTGCTGGATAGCGTCGGAGCAGCCATCCCTGGACTATTGCTTCGCTTAGTACCTGCTAGGGAGTCGATGCGTTGGCATCTGTCGTGTCCGATCGGACCCAGTACACATCATCGGTGACACCGAAGCAAGCAGGGTCGCTAGGGAGTGCTGGCGCGTCCTACAGTATTCCGCACACCATACACCATCACGGTCACTTGTGGCTTGTCCGTGTAGCAACTATCACTCAAGTGCTCGAGCGCTCACTTCTACCCTCAATCCTGACTCAAATGTATGAAACCCTGTAGAATGTAACGTCTCTCAACTTCTCAAGACCTCGCGTACGCCCGTGTTGAGGCCGTGAGCATTCCCTTTGTCCCTCATTTGACGCACCACAAACCGGATACCCACTTTTACTTGCACAACCCGTGCTCTGTCAGGATGCAGACTCTTCGCTGCGACACCGATGAGCCTTGGTGTCTTGCGCGTGCGGACTGTGTTCCTTGTGACGTGTTATCGCGTTTTGGTTAGGGCTGGTAACTATGTGATCATCGTACCAATAGTCCAGGTCTATCCTAGACAACATATCCCGTCAACAATAACCAACAGCGATGGCCAAGCGAATGGATATCTGGGTTTACTCAAAGCACATTGTCCGACTCTTGTTTTCCAGGTCCCTTAACCGGTAACCATGGCGCTATACGAGCTTTCACTCACTGAGTGAGTTTGTAAGGAAAGACCTGATAGGAAACCAGCTGTACCCGTCCTGATGTGCGATAGGTTGTTGAGCTAGCTTTCCGCGCAGTTCGTCAGCAAGTGTGTGTCCCTAACAACATTCTCCTTATACGATACTTTGCAGTGTGTCGAGGGACTCTACAGTATCACCAGCATCAGCAACTTGATCAACCGAGTTCGCTTTCCCACTTGCATTAGACTGATCAAGAGAGGCTGGATGACGACAGACTTTTTCTTGTTTAGTAGTACATGATAGGCACGGACGGCCCCATTGTTCAATGATGACGACGTCATTTAAACTAAGAATGAACTATCTTGGAACAGATTGGGCCTGATCGGCACCCACGAATTATGACGCATTCGACGACGAGAGTCGGCGAGTGGGTCATCGGAAGACCTGCGGTGATGTAGCGTGGCGTTGTAGACTCGGAGCCGCCTCAGTTCACAAGAGTGATGTTCCTGGTAAAACGCTCAAGCTCAAGGTTCTGCTAGACAAAAATTTCAGGCAAATGGAGATGTTGCGACCTCGAGGCAGCGCACACCATTCCGCTCGATGCCGGCCAGGTCTGATGATAGCATAAGCATCCAAAACGATCAAGTCGACCTTCGAGTGTGTGGCTCGAGGTAAGTATCAGCCCCTCTCCTTCCTACAGATAGGAAGATTCTCATATTCTCATCAAGTTAATTGAGAGTGCAACGCGCGATGCAGACGAGTCCAGGACGCTGGTTGGCTCAAGGGGTGAATGTTATCCGGCGCATTGGACGATCGTAGGAGCAAATCAGGATGCCCCATGACCCTAGCAGATAACAATAGCTTTATTAGTCGTCCGAGATCATTATGAAAGCATTGGTCGAACAGAAATAGGATGATGATCACTATGTTCCCTCGGTCCCAAGTCTCTTGATTTGGTGCTTTGGCCTTGCCCTTGCCAGTTCACCTCCACCAATACTATCCGAATGTTCTATGAGAGCGGTGGATATAGGCTAAAGCCAACGTAATGCGCATGGCTGCAGAAAGGACTATTATTATACCTTGGTCAGAACACCGGTAGATACGAAAGAATATGTTCCAAGGATATGTCGACATGCCGTGTCCTCGAGAGGCGCCAACACAACACTTCCTAGCCTGGGTTCTTCTTGAGATTACAGAGACCCAAGAGAGTCACTGGCACTGTCAACGACGGTGGAGGAGTTCTGACATCGAGCAGCGTGGCATAAATCTCTGAGTGAAGTATTTTTCTGACGGTCCGCGCCCTTTATAAGCCAAATCGGAGTTCTCACGGTTCCTAAATGGCCAAGTTTTGCCCGCGCCCCAAGTGAGGACGGAACTGTTACCACCAAAACTCTAGTTTACGCACTTTCAGGGGTCATAGGAACGATGCTGCGGTCCTACGTTGTGCAAGGTGTGTATCAAAGACCTCATTACTGTACCCGTCATTAACACAATTCAGGCTTAAGATCGTCAATTGCATCGTCATCGCACACCCCCTTCCACACCTCAGCCGCCCTGCATGCAGAGTCTGCACGTAAACGACAGGCACGTCTAACGAAGCAAAAAAACCTCGCGAAGAGGGAAGAGCTGCAAAAAAAGGCCGCCGCCATGCGACCACACGTCGTTCTGGGCAACATCGCGGGCGACAACGCCAAGTGGGTCTCATGCGACTTGGCGCGTGTGCTCGTGCGTCCCGAAGAGCTCGCATCCGACACGCCTCCACGGACGGTTCATGTACCCGCAGCAGAAGCGGACGTCTGCGTGCCTCCCTCTCTCGCATTCGGCATCCGCGAGCGAGAGCAGCAGATGCTGTTTGAGCACCTTCCGTTGCTCTCGGCGGACATGAGTACGCGTCTGGACATGAACGCAATGCGGACCGTGGATGCGGAGGAACTGGCGTCACATCATGAGAAGGATCTCGTTGCGGGCGTGGCGCAGGCGAACGTGGTCGCGAAACTGGTCGACTTGCGGAACGCCAATGCGGCGGGGATCGCGTACGAGAACCGGCGGAGAGTCATCGCTGCTTTCTCCGAGCCTGGAGAGCCGAATGATACTGGAAGGACCGAGGTGCAAGGTGCGTATCCCAGCCTCCTTCTGTCTTCCTTCGGGCGAAGAGGCTAACTTGCCTCTTCCTGTTATTCTGGCAACGCGTACGCCTTGCCCTCTTCCTCCTCACTTTGTTAGCTGCGCTCCTGACCCTTCAAATACGCGATCTCTGGAAGCATCTCAACGAATTTAAACGCGATGTTGCGAACCGGAGGAGCTTACGCCGGCTAGTTCACCAGCGAGCAAAACTCCTGAAATACTTGAAGCGCACTAACCGAGACCGGTACGAACGCGTATTGGAACGACTTGGGCTTGAGCCTGGCGCTGTTGAGGGTGAATTGGTCGTATAGAATGCACCTTATCTGTCGAATCGGTTACCTGGTTATCATTAAACACTCTTAGCATCTTCTTACTGCTCTAACCCAACATGCTAATTCCCGTCTCGGAGGTTTCCCGGGGGAAGTTCACACCTGCACGTGGCAACAAACTTGTGATCACGCGTGATGGGTTCGCCGAGCTGCGGAGCGCCCATTTGAAGAGCAGCGCTTACCCGGTCCCATCCATTAGATCACAGCCATGTCCATTTATCTGTTGAGTACCTTTGATACATTCTGCGTGCGCGCATGATGACCGCCACAAAAAGCAGTCAGGCCAAAAATTTAATTAATTATTATTGGTAGTCGAGGCTGGCTTATCAACTTTTTCTGATGTTGTTACCCCTATATAATGTGCTGACCCCACGCAAGATGGACACCGCACCTCGACTGCAGAGACGCAACGTAGAGGTATTTGATAATAATGGTGCTGTTATTGCTGGTACGTCCATTTCGTTGATTACTTCGTTACTTCATTCGAATTGACTGCTTGTAGGGCTCTGGCAATATGGAACCCTGCAGTGGGACGAGTTTTACAGATATTTGACTACATTCGTCGTTACTACGACGACTTGGAGAATTTTTCAATATGATCCTGCACTGCGGCAACATGGGGCGCCGTGTCTGTCAAGTGCTCACGTTGTGCAACCAGGTCATTATATACTGATGTCGAGCTGTGAGTTGTCGATTGCCCATTTATAGGCCATCGACCCTTTACCGATCAATCAGCCGGTGACCCTACACGCGTTGGTTTGGAACCTACTCTCCCACGTCCCCGCAACCCCACGCTTTCGAATACGCCTGCCCGTGTCAGCGAATACATCATTCCTCCTTAATAGAACCTCTGCTCAATATTTCCATCGCTACAGGATCCTCACTACCGAATCCGTGGACGTGCTAGAGATGGAAAATGCCTCATAACAGGTCTGCAAACGCAGACGTACAGTCGTCTCAAAGTAACGCACATATTTCCACGGATGCATGATAGTGAAGTGGGTCGTTGATCCTACTGTGACCGCTGAGATCTTCGAGCGATAACATTACCACTGTTAGTGGATATACAAAGGTTATCCAGGCAAGATCACTGACACGGAAAATGTGGCCATTATGGGTGGTTGGACGAAAATCGACTCAGTGCAGAACGTGATCACGTTGCGAAGCGATTTGCACGACGCATGGGACAACTACGAGTTTGGAGTTGATCCCAGTGTAAGTTCCGTTCGAGTGGCACGCTTTAATCGACTGGAACTACCCTCTGCAGAACAATTATCGCATCACTGCATTTACCAACGGCAATGCAGATATAAACGGCCGGTATCTCCAACTAGATCATATCCGAGATCCAACTCTTCGCCCGCTCGACGAGCTCTTCACCGACCACTTTATGCAGGGTCTTTTTAAGCACATGAAGGGTTCAGGTGAATCCTCATGGACATACGAAGATTATGACGACGCTTTCGGAGATCGTTCATTCGACTTGTCAAATTCGAACATTTGGGGGGCTAGGGAAGGGAGGGAGCGACTCGAACTTGCACTTGCAGATCGGTTGTTCGATCATCGAGTGTCACAGGAAGGTACACCATGAGCAATTTCCTACGTCATCGGCACATCTTTGAGGATGTAATCGCTTGAAATGCCTGAATGCCTCAATTCAGCACCTTTCGATCGTGTAGCCTGAGTGGTTCGGCCCTAGGATCGCCAAAGCACTGAGGACAGAGCATCAGCCACTACGGTGGTACGATAGTGGATGTTCCGAGGACACGCACGATTCTTACACCCTGTATGCTCTTCTATCTCTTTTCGGTGACAATCCTCAGCTGAATCGTTATATTTGTAGTAAGATCATTGATCAAAGACTACCCACTGCACTGTACCTCAGCACTTCGCCATCACGAGATCTTGCAATGCAAACCGCACGTGGCTCACGGACTCGTATCTGTTGTGCCGCGACTCGGAGCTCGCGCGCCCGCGAGCCCACCAATACCAAGGTGGAGCAGCAACTTCTGTCACAGTCCCTGGCTCATCCAACCCGCAAGTTCACCTTCCTCGGCCTCGTTCTCACTTTTCCTTCGCGCCTCCCGGAATCCGTCACGCGCGCAGGGTGACGCGGCGAACTCGTTGAAACGTTGGAGAAAGGTGTACAACTCAGACGAAGTATTCGAGCGTAAAGTACGGGCCTCGAAATAGTCGTCCTAACTGCGAAGACGCGACTCGGAACACAACGGGTCGAGAGGTAAGTAGAGGCAGTCGGAAGTGAGACAGGTAGGTAGAAAGAGAGCAAGGCTCTCCAGAAATCATAAGTACACAGGCGTGACACTGAGACCAGAACGGGAGACCGAAGAGTAAGGTGTGAATACAATGATAATGGGAATGTGTGTAAGCTTCGAAGGATGCTCGCGCTCTCCACAAAGGAGAGGATATATCAAAGTCAAAGATTTTGGGCCTGGCGCAAGACACAGCACGAGCTCATGAAAGGAGGAGACCTGAGGCAGAGAGATTGCCATACAAAGAGAACAAAACCGGGCATGAGACAGCCCAAGACAGAACAGGAAACCGGGAGACATGAGGCGCGAGACAGAGACAAGGGCAGGCCGCCCGCGATCACAGAGATACAAGAGTCAAGGCAGTGGAAAATACACCAAGAGGAAGCGAACCTGAATTCTGCACTATGTTACTAGCGGTAGCACACTCTGATGTCTTCATTGAGCTTGAGTACTGATCAGTGATCCTGGACTCTGAAAGAATAATGTGTTGCGGTGTCGCTGTGTCGTTCGTGGGCCAGTCTGGTGACTTTAGGGCTTCATCGAATAATTTGATGATAATATCGTGTCTGAGCTCATGTCGCCCATACTCCTGCGTGTCTACGAATGTTGGTAGGTTGGCCTGAGTCGGACTGGACTTGTGCCTCCCTGCAATGACATTTTTGAGTTTGCGTAACAGGTCCGTGAACGGTTCATTGGATGACACTCCAGGTAGATAAGGAATAGTCGGATTGCATGAAAAAAAGCCTCGTTTGATCGCCCACCATTTGGGGTGTCGAGCGCAAGTTATTGCCCGAGTTTCATAACTTTCTGGATTGAAAACACTGTTGATGAAACCGGAGCATTTCCCCTGCCCCCAACTGGTTTTCAGAAAGCGGAGGGCAAGAGATAAGAGGACATAGAAGGCAGATTCGAGATCATGGGTAAACGTTTGCGTGATAGTGGGGTTACAGATAAGATCTGCTTCCATGTCGCATTAATTTAAACAACATTCGAAGAATTACACGTACTGAGAGGCCAGCCTGATTATCGCTTATCTGTCCATCATCCTTGACCTTACATAGGTCCCAGTCAATAAGTAATCCTCCCACAATGAGACTATCCACCGTTATTAATATATTGGCGGGACTTATGTCACGATGAAGTACACCGAGTAAGTAAGCCTCCTTGTGAGCTATAGAAGTTGTGTCAGCGTCTAGCAATGAAAACATAACGGTAAGGCTCATACCGACTAACGCAGAACGAACAGCGCGGACCAACTCTTTACTGGATGAAAAATCATGTAATTTCTTACCACAGTATCCAGAATCAAGCGATGATGTCGAAGTACTGGGATAGATGGTTGCAACCCCGCGGGAAGCCAATCCGCTTTGGAAAAAAAGTCGAGTTTGCATTTGGTGGTACCTTGCCCCACCAACATCGTAGAAGTCCACGCACAAAGGGATATTCTTGACGTTGCCCTGATGAAGCATTTGATAAACTTGTCCCTCCGGCCTGATGCTGTCCGCTACATGCCGCCACGAATCCTTCATGAAAACACGCTTCTTCCTTTGGACGTCATAAGCAACCGACGTGCGTGTCGAACGCCCATCAGGAAATTGTGCAAAAACTTTTCAACTTTTCGACTTTTTCAAGTAGAGAAGTGAAAAAGTGAAAAAGTTTGATTTTTTACCTGTCAACTTTTTCTCTCCATTAGGGAAATTTTTGTGTTTTTCGAAACTTTTTCAACTTTTCAACTTTTTTTGGCCAAGGTCGAAAACAGCTTTTTGCCCAATTCTAGGTTACTTTTCAACTTTTGTTACTTTGTGGGCTTTTTCACTTGTACGAGCTCGTGCGAGCTCGGAGAAGTCCGAAAAAGTTTGCTGCAGGTTTCCTGATGGCCCTTAGGGGGTAATGGGGGAAGGAAGGTTCAAGACGAGGGCCTTTGATGATGTAGAGACGAGGCTCTGTATGGAGAACCTCGTCATGAATTGAGACGGCCAACAAGGGCATAAGATCGTCGTGAAGTTCCGGACAGGTTTCGAGGACCTTACGAATCTCGTCATCAGAGGGCTTGGTCACAAATTGGTCGCTGCCCCGTGCTTCAGGAGTCGCCTCGTTGTAAGCCTCGAAGAACTCCAGGAATTCGGGGCTCTCGTTGTAATGGATGCATTCAGTGAAAACAACCCCGCTGCGATCCCAACGCATGAGGCGAGCGTAATCCCGAATGACAAGCACAACGAAACAGTGCGTTCGGTATTGCGATCCCATTTGGACAGTGACGTATCTTACAATCTGACTGATGATATTCGTAGCGTCCTCCGAACCCTTGAGAGCACCATACGCCTTGCGTCGTTTCTTGTTGGCGGGTTGTGCAGCTGATCGCCTCTCTACATCTATGTGAAAATGATCTTTTTTTTGAACACCACGACGAACTCAGCCTTGGAGAGGTCACACCCTGTAACTATTTTTCTGGGATGAGGCGTCGCAGATGATGAGGTTAGGCACGAGAGGCCCGATTATAGAGCACTAAATTTAATCTCCCGGATCCCGTGTTAACTACTAGCCAATGAGTAATAAACCTAGCGACTTAGTGGAGTTTCTCCGTTGGCATCGGAGGAACGCTCGGGCGACGTCTGGCACGCGCCCGGGCAAATCAGTGCAGCGATCAGGGCTGCGTTTTAGTAGGGCTGCCCTATGCGGCCCAGGACAATTTACCGTTTAGCATATTACTTACCCCTGTGAAGATCATCTCATTTGGACTGACTTTACTTAGTGCACAGATCACTTAGGTACGATACTTTATTACTACACCGGACCAAGCGCGAGCGCGTGACACCAAGCCGCCTCAACAGCGGTTGATATACGTTGATACCTTACCTACAAATCATATGTACCTTTCCTTAGTTCGTTCATTACCTACTTCCCATATTGTCACATCAGAGAACTTCAGATAAAAGAAACCAATCCTTCTTTAGTAGTAGATCGTAGATCGACTTGTCGTAGTTAAAACTCGGGGCATAACCGCCCGAATATCCATCCTTTTCGACCCGTCTCCAAGTCACTTCCCCCTCTCGCGTCTCCGCGTTCGTGTTGCTAGTCCTTCGGCGCCTATACATTCCCACCACGACTCACGAATGGTTTATACAGAGCTGTTTCACTCATTCCTTTTTGGTTGACCAACTCCACTAGACCATCGAAAATGCCTTTCCTAAACGCAGATGGAGCCCCCGGGGTGACCGATTTCGGAGGAAGGAAGTTCGAAAGAAAGTCCCGAGCGGGCATGGGGCCCAGAAGAGAGCGTGTGATACCATGGGCCACCCTTGATGATTGTGTTTCTTGTGAGGATGGCGCCTCCGAGTCGAAACTCATGCTAGGCCTGAGCTTGCGTTGGTCAACGTCATACTTTAGTCACGCGGTGTTATCGGACAAGCGTTTGTGTGAACTTCACACGTTGGGTCCAACTGAATTCACCTCTTCCGAATCCTACATCCTACACCGTCTAAATACATCATCTTCCCACTTCCCATTCTTATATCCATGACCGCGTCTACTAGTCTTGTCAGAGATCTCGAAGCTCAACCGCTGGAAATCATCTCTCCACCTCCTGGTGTGCCCTACGGTCCTCCTTGTTTTCACCTCCGCTGACCAGGGCCTTTGATCTCATCGCCTGACATGGCTTCAAATGCAAGACGAGGAAAGCGGCGATGGCCTGGACATGGCCAATCTCCGGTCTGCGGGTGATGCGCGTGAGGATACCCAGGCTGCTAGTCACGCATCGGTACCAGCAACAAGCCAGGTTGAGTTGGAAGCTCAAGCACCACCTCAGGCAAACGCTGACCAAGGTCACGCATCAGTACCAGCAACAAGCCAGGTTGAGTTGGAAGCTCAAGCACCACCTCAGGCAAACGCTGACCAAGGTGTGTTTATCCCTTGCCACTGCAAGAGTCTTGATGATCTGATGTAGCATGATGACGCAGCAGCTGATAGTCCACCTGTCGACGGCGGGCCTAACACAGGTGGCTCTAATGAAGAGTCCCCAAAAGAGCGAATGATAGGGGACTTTGATGACGGTGCCAACGCTCTTTGGTCACTTTATGGGAATGAAGCCAAGAGTCATGATCAATCCCGTATCCAAACACTCAAGGAGGATATGGATGGTGTCCTCATATTCGTCAGTTCATGTTCTTATTTCCTTCTGTCACGCACTCAACCACGCGTATTCATCATCCCACAGGCTGGTTTATTTTCTGCTTCCCTCACTACGTTTATCAACACTAGCGTTCAGAGCCTACTGCCAAACCCTTCCGACCAAACTGCGTACTATATGCAACAAAACGTTGCTATGCTTGCACAGATCTCCAAACAACTTTCTTCCATCGCTCCACAAATCGCCATCCCTTCCACTCCGCCATCCCTTTTCCCTACTTTCAGTCCATTGTCGTACTACATCCGCGTGAACGCATTCTGGTTCATGTCCCTCATCTTCAGCCTTTCCGCCGCGCTTCTTGCGATACTTGTCCAGCAATGGGTTCGCGATTACATGCACGTCTTCCAGCGATACAATGACTCTTTAAAAAGTGCTCGCCTTCGACAATATCTGTATGAGGGATGCGAGGGATGGTACATGCCTGTTCTAGCGGAGGCTGTACCGGGACTTCTCCATGTGTCACTCTTCCTATTCTTCGCGGGGCTCATCGAATTCGTCCTGAACATCAACACGACTGTTGGTGTGAGCACCACCATTCCAATCGGGATCAGCAGCTTGTTCTACATCTTCACGACATTTGCGCCCATCCTCTACCCACAGTCACCTTACCAGAATTCATTCTCAGGATTGATCTGGTATGTGATGCAGACGTTGTATGGACGGAGATACAGGGATCGGGCTCACGGAGGAGTGTTAAAACCTGTGAGCTCGAACGTGGCAGTAGGACAAATGGAACTTGCAATGGAAGAGACAAAGGAGCGCAAAGCACGAGATTTGAGAGCAATTGCATTGTTGGTCAATAACATGACGGAAGACGCTGAAGTGGAATCACTTGTAACAACAATGCCTGGTTCTTTTAATACGGTATGGGGCATAGAGGTGTGGAAAGGTGTCTTTGAAACCATGGAAGAGGATAATCAAGTCGCGACGAGACCACACATGAATATGAATCGCAGTCATCCTATGCCACTTCCCATCCCTTCTCCAGAACATGCGAGCACCGCTCGCAGTTGGTTCAGTCCTGTCTTGTCCCTGGTCCGAGTCAGGGTCCGGAGAGCCAATCATTCCGTCCCTGTCATAAATGCGTCCGATGGGCCACATCGTCTTTCGAACGAGCCAGCTTCTGTTCACATGTCTGTTCAAGGAAACGAAGCCATACGGGAGTTCAGCAGGCGCATGGGTCACTTGTGGGAGGCATGCAAGAACCGTGACATTAGAAGCAGGGAAAGCAGCAAACTACAATGGATCAAGCGGACACATGCATGTATCGAAACTACTGCATTGCTTATGTACCTCGCCAATGCCGATCCAGACT
>QFDW01001433.1:0-16030 GCA_003315895.1 Lactifluus rugatus | reverse complement strand
CTCGACGAGCCCAACGACAGCACGCTTGTACGTGCGATACGACCTGCCGCGCACCCAAGCCCCGTTCCACGCGCGTCGCAAAGGCGCCACGTAGTTGTCCGTACGGATGTACGTCGTCTGTACGCCATAAACCGCGGCGAGGTACGCGCGCACATCTGTCTTGGTGACCGACTGGGGAATGCGGAAGGTCGCTTCATAAGGATTGTACGGCTTTCCCGAGGGGGTAAAGTTCGGAACTAGTCGGAAGATGATGTTGGGTAGGTAGACCTTCTCGCCCACGACCTGCGTCTCCGTTGCCCCCGACGGCGTCACGACTTGGCGCGTGCCACGCAGCCGAGACCGTCGTGAGTTGAGCTTTTCGAGCCACTCTCCCTCCGTCGGTTCTGTTCCATCTGACCGCAGGAGCTCGCCTTTGGCAAGGGCGCGCTGGTAGCGGGCAAATTCCGTAGGGGTTAAACCGCTGGGGAGCGCATCGGAGTCACCAGCAGCAGTGGGAAGTTTTCTCGAGCGACGAAGGCGGACTGCACGAGGAGTTGATGCCGTCCTTGCGGCAGCGGCAGCTTCTGGGAGGGTGGAATAGCAGCGTTTGAGTAGGGCATTCATCGTTGTCGCATGCTGGAAGCATGCTTCAGCAAATAAGTCCAAGTCGCGTGATGTTTGCTCATGTTTGCTAACCCTACGTACAGAGATTAAATAGGTAACTTATACAGTACAGAGTGAAACCTAAGAGAAAAGCTTTACATATGCCTCACGCATATGCTTTATAAAAGTATATACATCCAGAGTCTCATTTAACTGATCCAGCAACATTGGTAACGTGGGTAATAGCGGCGTTGAGGTGACGACTGAAATATGGTCAGTTTGCAGATGAAGCAGAGGTAATTGACGAGACGTACCTTTGTACGACGGTGCCGAGACGTCAAGCACAAAGCTCGCCTCACGCGTGGAACGTGAGCCTTGGCCATCTTTGAGGATATAGCGTATCAGAAGCTGGTCCGGACCAACACCCTCGATGACACAGCCCAAAGCACGCTCGAAAATACGCAGCTCTTCAGGTATACGTGCACTATGCGTGTCCAACGTTGTTCGCTCAAGTTTTCGCTCTGTGGGGTGGCTGTCTCAAACGGGGGAGTATGGACGTAGGGAAGTGGGCAAAAACCGACCGTTGCCAAGGTTCGCGACACGGGCGCGGTACTGCTCGTTGTCTGCATCGAGGGCGGCGGAAGCTTCGCGCTGGGCTGCGACATGGGGTCGGAGTGCAGTGACGGCAGATTCAATATCCTTGGTCTCCTCACGCTCGCGTTCCAACACTGCAGCGACGGAGACTCGGCTCAGTAAAAGTCAAAGCAGAGAGAAGGTATGAACGCGTGAAGATACCTTCAATAAGCTCGATTTCCTTTATTTTGCATTGATTTGTCTCCTTTTCGATGTTCTGAGCGCGCTCTTCTAGCCTCCTCAGCTCTGTGGTGTGTGCTTCCCGACGCTGATTGATTTCGGCTGTAGCACGGCTGTTGAAATCTGCGATCGCCTGTGAGAAATTGCGCGTTGAGGCCTCGTACGCGGGAAGGTGAAGATCTACAGTTGGGTGCTGGGAAGTGAGAATAGCAGCGAGATTGAGTTGGCCAGGTCGAGGGAGGGTAAGCCCTGGCATGGTTGCTCGCGTGCAAGGCAGGGCAGAGGTTCTAACCACGTGAGGGCGAATATTACGTGGACAGGTCGAGTGAGTGCGTGCAGCAGATTAGAGACACTCTCAGTCATGGACCATCAACTGAGTTACAACGCATATCAGCGTTCATTATACACAGAAACACCTTCAACTATCGCTGCTGCCATCGCCCATCCCACTCCTCATCCACCTGTTCCTCAGTTCATCACCGATGCCCATACCCTTCCTCATGGATTAAGTCCCGGCTTGCCTGTCACCAATGACGAGAACAGCATCTATGGTCTCGTCGTAGACCTCATGGATCCGGAAACTCGAGAAGCTGCTCTTCTCGAGCTCTCTAAAAAGCGCGAGCAGTATGATGACCTTGCCCTCGTTCTGTGGCATGCTTTCGGTCAGCCCACACTTCTTAACTACCATCATTTTATCAACTTGATTTGATCATAGGTATCATGCCTGCTCTCCTTCAGGAGATTGTGTCCGTCTATCCGATGCTCTCCCCTCCAAACCTGACAGCGCATGTATCTAACCGTGTCTGTAATGCCCTCGCTCTACTCCAATGCGTCGCATCTCATCCCGAGACAAGACAACTCTTCTTGAATGGTACGTACCCGCTACCCCATTCGAGTGGCGATGGCTGACACCGCAAGATAGCACATATACCCCTCTTCTTGTATCCGTTCTTGAATACGACGTCCAAAACACGCCCTTTTGAGTACCTGCGCCTCACCTCCCTCGGGGTCATCGGTGCTCTCGTCAAGGTGCGACTTCCCTTCTCCCTCCTACCTACCGCCACCTCCCGCCTTCCACCTCTTCCCAACCCCTTCCTGACTTTTCTCTCCCGTCCGCCAGCAAAACGACAACAACACCGTGATCCACTTCTTGCTCTCAACGGAGATCATCCCGCTCTGCCTGCGCATCATGGAGACCGGCTCGGAACTCTCCAAGACCGTCGCGATCTTCATCGTGCAGAAGATCCTGCTCGACGAAACTGGGCTCACCTATATTTGCCACACCTACGAGCGCTTCTTTGCCGTCGGCACCGTCCTTAGCAACATGGTGAATCAGCTCGTCGAAACTCCGGCAGTCCGGTTGCTTAAACATGTCGTCCGCTGTTATCTCCGCTTGAGCGACAACCCGCGGGCCCGCGAGGCGCTCCGGGCGTGTCTTCCGGAGCCGCTTCGCGACAATACGTTCGCCGCGCTTCTCCAGGTGAGCCTCCCGCGGGCACGTTGACCCCCAGGATCGCTGTTGGGCTCATATTCATGCACAGGGTGATATGGTCACAAAACGTTGTCTCACCACCCTCCTCAACAATCTCAATGATCAATAAATTGTCCTCCCACGGCCATATTGTATTATCTATTGCCACTGCCTTTTTCTCTACATATAGCCCACCCGTAGTCGCAACTGTACTCACTACCATACCTGCGCTGCTTTCGCTTTCGTTTTTTTTTCTGCCTTGGAGTCCATATTTGCCATCTTTGGGGGGACGATGTATTAAATTACACTTTCCTATGTAACGAACGAATGGAGTAAATCAGAGAGAATGGAGGTGTGTATATGCGGTAGTAGTAGGACTCGGAAGGAGTGGGTTGTCGATGTATTACAGCCAGGTGCTATTGCAGGGATGAGGCCCGCTCCGCCGTTGACCCCATCTCAACCATAGTCTCCTCCACCTGAATAGTGAGCTCCTCAAGTCCGGGTATACGTGCGCGTAGAAGGATGTCGACGCGCTCGACGACACCGTTCAGGTCGAAATCCTTTTGTGGCGTGGGGCGAGCGAGCTGCACGTGCAGTGAGCCAATCAGGCTGCTCGCGTCCTTCGGCCAGAATTGCGGGTTCGTGTACGATGCGAGCCCCTCGACCGAGGCAAGCTATCCCACCGACGTCCGACATCAATAAGGTTGCACGAGGCATGAGCAGAGGAGGCGAAGACGAACCTCGTCCAGGGCATCTGCGATCCCATCGGCGCGCTGCGCAACGTCCAACGCGAGCACTTTGCCCGTGTCTATGACGAGTGGGATCACGCTCGCAGCAATCAGAAACGCGATGAAGATCGATGCAATCGGGTCAAAACCTGTCCAGCCGTAAAATTGGATGAGTAGCGTCGATACGATCACACCGACAGAGCCTAGCGTGTCCTGTCGGTGGTCCAGTGCCCGCCACAGTTTCCGTCAGCAGGAAGCGAGGATGAAGAGATACGAGACACTCACCGCCATGACGTGCAGAAACAGGCCGCGCATGTTATGACTATGTCCCTCGCGGGACTGCCCGCTCCCATGCATGTGAGAGTGGTCATGCAGATTGGGTGTGTGGCAGTGATGGTGTGCGTGCTGGTGAGATGCATAATGCTCGTCTACGCCGAAACGGTAGTTCGGGGTTACAGGCGAACGCAAAGCATCTTCGAGACGTAACGCGCCTTGACGGGTGGCACCATGTAGTTGCAATGACGGCGCGCGGCGACTGTGCGTCCGGTGGTTATTCACACTCGACGCTAGACAGGGCGCAGTCTGGGACTGGGGTATTGAGGGAGGCATATGATGAGGGTGGGATGAAGGGATTGTTGCCATAGAGGCGGAACGAGTGTGTCCGCGAGACGATGACATGACAAGGTTATCGTCGCTAGAAAGACTATTTGGATAGGGCCCCATATGAGAGCGCAGACAAGGTTTAGTATCAAGGTGTGAACTTGGCGCGTATGGGTGTGAAGAAATGGCCGAGTCGGGCGGTGGGTGTGCGCCACGGTGAGAATGCGAGTGCGACGGAGACGAGGGGTGAGATACATCGCATTCGCCTCCGTGGCTTTCGCATCCTTCGTGGTCTGAATCAACAAGATGCTCCTCAATCGTCAGGGAGTGCGGGACCTGTAACAACCAAGTCGGTCTTGTTAAGCACATACAAGAGATAGTCCGTACATGATTGTGAGCATGGTCTTGTTCGTGCCCACAGTCCGCGCCATGCGTGTGGTCATGAGGATGGTCATAGTCATCAGCATGTGCGCGATCATGATTGTGCCCATGTCCGTGGCCATGTGAATGTCCAGGGTGCGCATGACCGCCCATTGCTAGCATGCCAAACAGGTTGATGCCTAATCCCACAGTGCTGACCAAAAGAAGTTGGTTGGTGTTCATCTCTGGTGGGTTCACACTAAGGTATGTCAGCTGCAGCGCTCCTCGGAAAGCACACATTACTTACAGGCGTTGTATGGCTTCGAATACGATGAAAATTGAGATTAGAATTAAAAAAATCCCGTTCGCAAAGCCGGAGAGTGTCTCGATTCTGCCGTACCTGAGAACGCTCCGCGGATGAGTTTCAAAGGATGATGGAAAAACAACTGACCCGTATGTGAACCTCTGGTTGGGAGGCCATGTTGCCATAATGGATGCGAACAAACCAACCCCAATTGCCAAACAATCGAATCCCATGTGGATAGCTATGCAACGAGAGTCGATTTCATCAATCAACGGTGATACCGGAATCTTGAGCCACAGACCATCGGATATCAGACCCAGGCTATTCGTCCAGATGCCGTACAGCATTTGTATCATCATGTAAGATAAGTTCAGCATAAGGAAATAGAAGATTCTCCGCGATTCTGGGTTTGACATTATAGCATTCAGATGGGAGTGGGCGATCTGAGCTGCCGGAACATGCGGAAGGCCATTGGGAACTTGTAACTTTTTCGGGTATACACCTGGAATGGGGCTGAGCTCGAACCGCCCGCGCTCGAACGACTGCGACGAACCGTAGGATAAAAATATTCCCATCAGTATCTCCGCCGTGGTGGGTAAACGAGAGAACCACATCGATCCAAAAGTGATAGTTGCAAGGAGCATGGAGGCAGAAGACAATAAATTATATTGTGGTGTAATGGTGACAGGGACTTCGAAGGAGCTGCTGCGTCCATATTGTATAGAGTATGCCACCAGAGGAATGGCGCAAAGAGAAAAGAGCGAAACGACCGGAGATGGCGGCACGCTCGTCTGACGAGACCATGCATGAGGTCAACTTTACGTGGATAATGACCGTGATAAACTCACCAGAGTCTCCCGGGCAGCATAGACAATCAGGCTAAATGTAGCTGCGCCCACAGCGCAACAGACAGATAGACATTTGGAACCCACACTGGGCACCAAGATGGATTTAAAATGCTCCAACACTGCTGTCGAGAGTATGTGCAACAGAAGGGCCAGATATCCCGGGAGCGTCTCTCGGACATCATTTATGGAGTATCCAGTATCGGAGGCGAAGGAAATGACAACTCCGAGAGCTATCGGTACAAGACGCACCGTCTGCGGCGCGTGAATCGTCGTCGAAAAGGGGAAAGGCAGTAGGATGAGACGCCCACCAGAGTAGCGCTGGTCAACGTTTTCACCCACGCGGACGACAAATGCGAAAACATGACAACACTGCGTATATATACTGTTAAGGTCGGGGGGAATGCCCACGCGCGATGGGAGAACACACCGGGTGGCCGATAACTGCGACAAAGCCACGAGAAGGCTACCTTGCTGGAGAAAATAGGCCACGGAGGCCATCGCAAGCGTAGTCCACTTGTCGAGTTATAATATGTGCGCTCGGTGAAACGGTTGGAGCGAGCACGTACCTTCGCTGACGACGCGGCTGTAAATGCCTTTGGCACCCCGCCGGACACCACCTCTCGCAGAACTAGGCCAAGGGCACCACAGGCAAGGACACGCATCAGGATCCAGAACGCGCCGACGTCTTGTGAGAAGAGCCATTCCTTGACCGTCCAAAAAGAAGCGACAAAGAGGGCATTCGAAAACGCGATATCAGTGGCAACACGTCCAGAGACACTAGGATGTGAAAGTGATATACTATTACTTTGTTATATGTGCAGGGGTTAGACGGATACGTACGAGTTTGATAGGACGATTCTTGGGCTGAGGGTAACCTTTTTGCGCGTTCTCGCATCTGTTGAATCCATGACAGGGTGTCTGTCACTGTCATAAAGTACGTAGTAATCTATCTCATTACAAGCACGTGATCATAGCACACCACACACGAATATTATTTTGACTTTGGAGGACAGAAACAATGATATAAAAACAGAGCTCATGAATACGCGATACGGTCTTATTTAATTCGACAATGGGCTACAACACAAGTGCGGACGATAAACTTCAACAGCTCTCCAGAACACCGAATCTCAACAGTGTCCGAACATCGTGATAGTATTGAAATAGAAGTTTTTACCACCTACCTTCAGACGTGATGGAACTGAGCAACAAGATCATGCCATGCCATGTTAGGGTCCGTCCCCGGGCTGTAGTCCGAGTTGACGTGCATCGTTCGGGTAGCTGGTTGGGGAGGCATAGACGACGGGTGGACGGCGGACAAGTACGACTCCGCACGGAGCGAAGCTGCGTAATCAAAGCCCATAGAACCAGGGGACGCAGGCATGTAAGCAGTCGAAGGGCCTCCATGCATGCCATTGTACGGATATTCCGTAGTTTGCTGATGTTGCCAGTACGGGGTGTAGTTATAACCCCTCATAGGACCTGATTGGGCCTGGTGTTCCATAGATACGTGATTGTGGGTGTGGGGAGCTTGTGGTTGGCTGTGTGTATGGGCATGGGGAGGATGCGCCATGGGCTGGGGTGGTTGTTGTTGTTGATATTCATACGTCTGCCATCCAACTTGCTGGTTGGGCTGTGCAGGGGGTGCAGCGAGTGGTAATGCGCTTATTTGAGGAGGCGGGGAGACATGATGTGGAGCGTAGGATAGTGTAGGGTGAATGTTTGAAACAGCCGGGGAGCTGCGTGGGCTTGCGGAAGCCGTCGTTGGAGAGGACGCTGATGAAGATGAGGGCTTCCGTGCCACAAGACGGGTTTTCCCACCCAAAGTGGCCAGTTCCTCGTCTTCTCGCTTAACGTCTCCCTCATATTCTGGTGTCATTCCTGGAGACTGTGGATCATTTCTTGGCAGAAGGTCGGCCATGGTCGCGACGGCGCGCTCCCTTTGTTTTCGCAGCACGGGCTAAAGCAGTCAACATTAGTCTGGCGCTTATTCATCACTTCTTCCAGACCTACTAGGACTTTGACTGCTCTAGGATTCTGTGCCACGTCCTCGAAGAGCCGTAGGGCGGAATCCAGATGTGACAAGGCAGAACGAGCCAATGCCATCTTCGGGCACTTGATTGGTATAGAGCCTAACACGATCTAGGCGGGCTATCAGAGGCTGAAAATAGCGCTTGTGGGATGGTTTCTCACAGCGCAGGAGAACACGTGAGTGAACAAAAACCACATTCGTTCCGTCAACGTGGGTTGTTGGGAAAACAAGCTTTTGATCAACCCAACGAAGGAGCATGCACTATTGTATACGGCCAATACCGAAGGAGCATACTTGCTACCGAGCGGGTCATCAGGGTTATCTTCAATGGCACGTGCGAAAAATCCACGGTGCATGTAAAACAAGGCTTTAAAATGTAAGTGTACATCGTTTGTTTGAAGAGATGACAGTTGACTTACTCATCTCTCTAATGGCAAATCCAACGTACCGTTGGAGAGTGAGGAAGATAGGGACTGCATCGACATCTGCCATAGGCCCGCCAAAACCTGGAACCTGGAGAGAAGGCGGAGTATAGAAATCCCGCACTTTTCGATCCAGCTGCTGCAAAACTTTGTAATTCGGAGTACGAGCGCCGAACACCTGGTCATGGATGACGCTCATACATTGAGAAGAGAATCGGTACTTCCATAGTTGGACTGAAGGAAAGCAAGTCAGCATGTTTACAAGCCAATAGGAATAAAGGTACTATCTCACAGCTCATTTCCTCCTCTCCGTTTTCATCTCTCACAGCATCTCGAGGCAACTGAGTGTCGATATGGAGCACGGAGAACGAAGGAGGACGTCCATATGTTAGACTCTATGAATTGTGAATAAGCAAGGAACGAGAACAGTCAGAGCTTCTGGAACGCCGTACCTGCCACGAGTCGTACGTGTATATCTCCCAGAACAGTGCCCGTCGTCGGTAGGTCTCATCAGGATCTAGACCCCATCTACCGCTATCCCGGTCTGTGAAATGCAGTCAGCCATCCCTGTGGTGTGAGAATAATGTAAGACAACGGACGAAGACCGCACTAATGCAGAGAAAGTAAGCCATAATAATAAGGTTACGCGATGAGAGCGGGTGCTTACGCTGTGCGTCAACTTTACGACCAAGCCCATAAGCGCCCACCGAGGCCCATCGATATCGGAGAGGAACATATAGTGAGACATCAGCAGCTATACCCAAAGTTAGCGCCTTTAAACCTATGCAAGCGAGATCACATGCCAAAGCTTGGATGGCAGGGATCGATTGCTCTTCGAATATCGAGTCTACAGACAAAGCAGCGCGTCCGAGCTGGTAATAGTGATTTGCATCAAGGGAATGAGGGGGTGCCTCGAGATCAAGTAAAGAACCAATGGCAAGCATCATATAAACCACAGCAATCCGATGTGACTGAATTCGATCATGATCGGGACCGGGTTCAGGGTCAAAAACGCGCGTATATATGGAGTTAAAGAAGTCGCTCTGCTCGATTGGTGTGTACCTATAAGAACGATCAACGAGTGCACGGGTAAAGTTATCGACATCCTTACATCCAGGAAGCGTGGCGCCAGTATATGTCAAGCTGCCTGCGTACCGTGTTCGCGTCGGGCAGGTTGTTTAAAAGCATCACGCGGATGTCTTCGATATGGCCAGCTATATTCGAAGCAAACGGAAATGCATGGCTCCTCCAAGGCAGACTATTTGGCATCGGCAGCTCGATAGAGGCCGGAGAGGTAACGTCCTCGTCCTCGTCGTCGCCAGCTTCGTTCTAGAACTGATACGTCAAGGCTGCAAGGTAGTCCGATGAGGACGGTGCCTGACCTGTAGTAGAAGTAGATACTAAAGGAAGAAGATCTTAAATGACAAAACGTCGGTCGGACTTTACGAAAAGAACCTACGTATGAATTCGCTGTCTGGCCATAAAAGTTGGTACGACCAGTATCGGAGATAGACCTGGGAGTGAAAGTGAGAGGGAGAAAGATTTGAATATTTTCTCAGACTGACAGAGACCCCACAGCGTCGATAGCTTCCGCGGTATCGGCTTCTGGAGGAGATGGCACCTCGTTACGAGACTCGCGTTCCAAGGGACGTTTGAGCTGCAACAACTCGTCCGACAAAAGAGGATGTCTTTCGCTGTTGTAAATGGCGTATGCCTCTGCCAATGCATCCTCGAGCTGCCTGACGCGATTGGACAAGACACCGATCTTGTCATGAAGCACTTCCGTATTCGCGAGGATAAAGCTGCAATGACGTGTTAGTGATGATAAATTTTCATCACAAGGAGGGAAAAGACGAACCGGTTTCCCTTGCCGGTGGTCAGGGAACCTGTGCCAGTCGTGAGTGAGACACAGGATAAAGCTGGGAATCGGCGTTCACCTTTGGGGCAGATTGCGGCACACCCTTTCTTAACGCAGCTAGCACAGGGGAAGATTCGGCTACACCTGCGAGGAGCGAGCTCAGTTTGTGACTGAAATAATTTAAGAGCGGGGAAATTTCAAACCTGAGCTTGAGCCTTGTTCGAAATGATGGGATCAGCTAGAGGAAAGTGCAAGACCAAGAATGGACGAGATACCTTCTACACTCTGCGCATGATAGAGCAGCATTACGCCGTCGTTGCTTTGAGGATGGTGAGCTTGAGTTGGGATCTGGGGGGGGTATGAAGGAAGAAGCCATGGGGGATGAAGAATAAGAAGAGGGGCATTAATCCGCCTTGATCCAGCTGGGAAGAATCATACCCGAAACAAGGTACGTTTTTCCAAGAACGCGAATCACTTCCAGTTCGTTGCGCATGCGCGCGCCATTCAATTATCCAGCGTCAATTCAAACCGCCGTCAGTCATCCCTCCCCCTGCTACACTACACTACACCATTCCATGTGCTCCTTAATATCCGCATGCCGGCACCCTTAAGGCCTTAGCTCTACTTTGTTCAATTTAAATATTCGTACTATTGCATAACTATCAGGTAATATAGCCACTGGCGTAAATAGTATTCCAATCCAAAGTCTATTCGTATGCATACCATACTTCCTCCCTCTCTCGCGTGATTATCATTAAAAAAAACAACCTCGTCGTCATCGTTGTCATACCATCAGAGCTTCCGCATTGTTTTTCTCGGAAATCTGTGTCTCTTCAGATGAATTCTGCAATCCAAGCACGTCGGAAGACGTGTACGAAGTCCCGCTAAGCACCCTCGTGTTGGGCACATGAGATATATCCGTCCTTGGGCTCGCAGGCTCTGCCGATTCCGCGGTCGAAGACGTGTCCGAGCTATTGTACATGGCCTCCGGGACGATCGGCACACTACGCGGCTGCGCAGGTGTGACTGACGAGAAACTACCTCTGCCACCGAAAAGACCGCCTAATTTACGTGACAGCGGTTCAACCGCAGCTGTTGGTGAAACCGCTGTCGATGCACCGCGGCTTGGAATCACCGGTGAAGTCGTCTCTCCGGCCCGAAATAGGCCACCAAAGCCCCATCGTGAGCTTCCACTTGTACTAGCGACCTTCTTGTCCGTGTCGTCGATACGAATCCCTGCGGGACCGACATCCACGCGCGAGGTTGACACTCCCACATTGTTCTCTGCAATAAAGTCGCGAAGGGCCTTGACACATGTCTCCGACGCCTCGCGTGCTTCATTCGCCTCCGTCAAGTCGTGTTGTGTCTCCTCTAAAGCAGTCTTGAGTACCTGAACCTCCCGTTGCAGCCTTTCCCTTTCCGCCACATTGAAGTCAGGGACAGGCTCCAATTCTGAGGCCGCGTTGCGGCCAAATAAACCTGAGAAACGGCGAGAGCTCGCGGGCGGATAGTAGCTTGGGTTGGGCGACGTGTCTGGAAGTGTGGCCGTTTGTGAGTTGGGTGAGGTGCTCCCTGCCTGACCGTGATCAATCTCAGAGTCAGACACGGATGATATCCGTCTGTGATTCTGCATGCGCGTAGCCGATGATCCGGTGAGGGGGGTGAACGACATTCGCTTGGCAGAAGCCGGTCCTCCGAATGAGAACGAACTCGCTCGTGACAAATCAACCGACATGTCCGCACCACGACTCACGCGACGGCTTTCAGTTTGCAGTCGCATGAGACCACGCCTGAACGTGGTATGATAAGAACGTGGTTAGGTTGAACGAATGGAAGTACCCTACCGGCTTTCCTCAACCTTGCTTCTCAGAAGTATGATAGACTCTTCGTCATCATGTGTCTTCTGGCGCAGAGTTGCCAATTCAGTGTCTCTTTCAACCTGAGCATCCCGCAGCTGGCGCACTTCCGTGGCGAAGTCCGCTTCTCGGCGGCGCGCGGCCTCTAAGGCGGCTGACAACTCATCACGTTCTTTCGCAAGCTCTGCAACGCTTAAGCGCAGTGATGTGACGAGAGACGCGACTACGTGAGTGTCAAATGATTGCGGACGTCCCTCAGGCCTAGCGGGGGAGGACGGAAGAGACTCGGCGTTGAGTTGGCGTTCGAGCTCGAGTGTAAGGTCAAAAGAATGTGGTCGTGTAGGATCGTACTCGCTTAATTTGTGGACTTGGGTCTCCTCTTCATGAGTTGACATCGTTAAAACTCCCAGCGAGATGATGAACGGGGGAATGAAGAGAGTAGAACTGCGGGGTTGACAAGAGGGGGTAAGGCCACCGTCACGTGTCACCACGGGGGAACATCAAATGACCAGTGACGACGTTGCCACGCGTTGCTCGATGATCGGCTCTCGGTTATCGAGGTTAACACGTTAACATGCCACATCATACATGGTAACGCAGCTAGCAGCTCAGTAGAAATATATATATTCAAAAAATCCGTACTCGCACACCATTCCATGACATTTTCAAGTCCGCTGACAATACTGCGAGTAACCTAACAAACAATAGTAAAATAGACACAATATATAACTTCAACCCGTTTCTTTCAGTACCCCGGTCTATACCAAGTCACAAATGGGTAACAGAGTCCACACAAACAACTCCCTCACGCTCGCTCCACGGGTACCCCCACCGATGCAACCACTCACGTACACCTGTGGCTAAGCGCTCTCGAGACGCTGCCCGAGCAGGATCATGGGTCCCTGTATATTTTTCATCGCCAATAACAATGTAGGCTGGGATCAAAATGCATTCGTCATGAATCCTGTGTTTCGTAGTTTCAATAACAAAACTCACTCAATCCATAGAAGTGTTCACAGTCCAGCTAGAGGGAGTGACCATCAGCAGGGGTCGCCCACGCGGTGGATCACACATACCGCAAGTAGGAACTCTTCTAGGATCTCCGTAGCTTCGGCGGCATGTATGCCATGAAGGTCAAGCATGGACTCCGTTCGTTCATCTGGCGTCAGATCCCTTTGTTCTCCGGACACGTCTCGACGAGCAACTCCCAAAATGACACCCAACCCATTACCACACGTACGGCCGCGTGCATTGTGGTCGTCTAGGTCGTCAGACCAAGCATTTTCGCGCGCCCTGACTACTTGTTCGATCAGCTTTGCGCGCTCGCGAATGACAGTCCCCGCAGATAGGGTCAACTCAGTCGCCATCTTCGCATTGAGGTCGTGGCCCTCGCGACTAAAACGCTTTGCAGCTGAACCATCACCACGCCGCCACGCATCGGCCGCGCGCGACAAGCACGCATTGCGCGCGGCACCCAGCTGAAGCGCACGAGAACGATAAGTCATATACAGTTTGTTCACAGACTCGCCGATTGGCAAGGAGGGTAGTAATGATGGGTGGCGTAACTTGAGACGGGGAGACGGCTTCGGTGCGACAATGGCGCTGCGATTGTGAAGAGAATCTGCTGCACTACCCATAGCTTCCCGGCGTGCAGCCAGCGAGGCAAGGTCCCTAGGTAGAACCGGGGCAGGTGGCTGCACATTCTTGTTCACAACTGAACCAAATTTTCCTTTGCCAGTATCGTAGGGAGCGCGTGGGCTCCGTCCATAGTAACCCCCACGACGGCCCCTGGAGTCTCCGGGAGAATAGTCGAGAGCTGGAAATTCATCCAGTGTTGGAACGTTAGTAGAAGTCTCGTTGAGATCAACGCGGCCCATTGCTGCGGTAATCCCAGCCACATCCACGTCCGCTGGGATGTGATGCAGAAACTCACAAACGTCCCCTTTTGCGCATGTCCCTCGCAACCAGAAGCGACAAAGAGCGCGTTCAATTTCATGGCTAAACTAACTCGTTTGAAATGGCTACCGCACAATTGAAAGGACTCACCTGAAGCGACAGTCAGCTCGCAAACACTCGCCTGCAAGGAAGTAGCGGCAAACTCGAGTCCCAGTTTGCGCCGGCCGTCCATTCATAAATTTTGCTGTTCCCTTTGTCCCCGCGCTTGGAGTGCCAAATCCAGCCCTTCCACTGCGCACATAAACTGGAGCACCTGGGCCTTCGCGAGATACCAATGGAATTCTATTCGCTAGATTTTGTGACCTCGAATGCTGAGAGGCGACGCGCTCCACCAACCAAGCCATGGAGCGCTCAAAATCGTAACCGTTAGCCGCAAGAGCTTCTTCCAGTTCAGAAGGGGCCAAAGATGCTCCGAAGACGGAAGCAAGGACATCAAAGGGGGTCATGCCTTCAGTGAGCATGTCGGCCCCCTCAGGTTCTTGGTTCGTGTAACCATCTTGAGACAGCTGAGAACTGCCGGGTGGTGACAGGCGATCCGTCATTCCCAACTGGTGATAACCATCAGACAAAGAAGAATTTGATACGGGGGAATTCACCCATTGGGCGTCGAATTCAGAAACAGATGGTGGATGAAACGATCTAGGGAGTGCTTTTTGAGAGAACGGGTCAAAGGGATCGTCCTCGTCGTCCTCATCCGGACGAATGGAAACGCGTAACATCGAATTGGGAGTTCCAGAACGCGATAGGAGACTAGTGTCGGGGATTAGAGGCGCTGCAATAGCGAGGTTTGATGTCGCTTTCGAGCTGCCATGGGCCCAAAGGTCGGGGGATGGTGTGTCAGCTCGGAGTGCCGTCAAAGTGCTAGGATTCGACGAGGCAGCAGAAAGTGGTCGTGGATAAGGGCGGAAATCTGACGCTTTGGCGCTTAGAATGCGGTGGGAGCCAATAGGAGACGACGGCAAGCTGTTTGCAAACTGGGTGTGGACACGGGGTACAGCAGGAGGTAGGGTGGGTGAAGGAGCAGGTGAGTCGCTATTGACAGTCATGTATGAGCAGGAGCCCTGCCCAGTGGCAAGAGGGGAGGCTAGGGGAGTATGTGGTCTTCGGAAAACATAAGCAAGTGGCGAACTGGGAGCGGAATTGGGGGTGTCGGGGCGGTTGGGAACGAGTCGGGCAGGATGAGAAGAAGCGCGGGATGATGGGCGAGAAACAGGTCGGCGGGAAGCGGTTAGGAAAAGGAAGGGAACACCAGCAACGTCGTCCCGGTGTTTATGCATCAAGTCTAGGACGTGCTGTTCCAGCTGGGACGCGATAAGAATACGGGAAACGGGCATCAAATGAAGCAATCTCACCATATCATCATCTATACCGGAAAAGCTTGCTTTCAAAAGTGACTTGAGCTCGTCTTCGTGCTCAAGATCAAGGAGGCTAGCCACCTTGGCGACCAAGCTAGAGCTAATGCGTGAATCATCGGACTCTGCGTCATTGTCACCATTATCTGCGGGCTTATATAGACGTGAAATAGCAAACAATTGCGCTCGAGTATGCGGAAAATGCGCAGACGGAGATTCATGAGCAGAGCCAGAATCTGAGATATTACCAGGTTCTAATATCGGATGGGGAACGGCGAGGAGTGATGACAGCATTTATGATATCGTTATGACTTGAATTGAGAGGATGGCTCTCGTTTGGAGCCGCATGAAGCATGTAACGAGCAACGCGCGGTCGTTGTCGTGGCCGACACGGGATTTTTTTACAAAAGGGCAACGCTAAGCGACAGTCACGGAATCAACAAGGTTGGTTCAGAATTACATAATCTAATATGGTTAAATCGTCGATTTACTTCCGACGGCCAACTCGGAGATCGAGGGTCGACACACTGACGTCGTTTGTTACCAGTGATCGTATCAATATGTGGGAATGAACTTGGCTTCTTCTATGCACTTGATCGCATCTCTAACAGGTACCCCGTCGTTCTCATAATAGAGTCTCAGCATCAAGGCTTGATGTGAAGGCAACAGTAGGTCACTCGTTAGAGAATATCACTTACCTTGGAATAGAGCCCGCCGTGCTCATCTTCTTCGAGAGGGCAACTCCCTTGACTGTTTAACATCGGCAAGTTGTGATTCCAGCGGCTCAGTGCGAGACTCGGATCACTAGCTGTGGTGTAGGTAAGGCCACGACCAGATGATGGTCAGGA